>SNQJ01S0088010.1:4177-17602 GCA_010110895.2 Picea sitchensis | reverse complement strand
TGATAATCAAAGCACAATACAATTAACAAAGAATCGAGTATTTCATGCAAGGACCAAACATATTGAAATCTATCATCATTATGTTCGAGAGCAAACACAGAAAGGCAACATCATGTTGAAATATTGCAGAACAGAAAATCAAGTTGCTGATATATTTACTAAAGCTTTGAGCACTGTAAAGTTTGTAAAGTTCAGAAGCATGATAGGACTCAAAGAAGTATCCCCTTGATAAGTGTATGTCAATCCTAATAAACATTAAGGGGGAGTGTTAAAACATAAATTATTAGTATGACAGTGGAAGACATCTAGAAGCAGAGAATTAATTGTGGTAGTTGGCAAAGACGGCGGACTGCAGAAAAATATCAATAGACTTCTAGAAATCGCTGGAAGCTCTGGAGGCTTCGAGACAATCCTGCAGCTTGTATTTTTTTCTATAAATTCATGTCTATCTAACATGTTCAGCATCGGTCTGAGTTTCAATTCAGCTGTGTATATGTTCCTTCTCTCCGTTGTTTAATTTCGTGTTCTGTTCTTCCTGCTCTCTTCAATATTAATAGTCGTAGCTGTAGAACTCATGCTCTGATTGCCCACTCTCTCATTCATGTAAATGTGCGTCAAGGGCTTCCCTTGTTTAGCGATATTGGGAGACAACTTATTTTTGTTGTTGCCATGCTGAGCAGGTTGAGAGCGAAGCGGCGGGGTCGGAAGTCTGGTAGTGGCGGCGGTGGTGCATTTGTTGATGTGGGCCGTGTCGAGACGGAGGGAGGGAGCTGGGAAGTTGGTTTCGGCTTTGGCTCCCTTCAGATTTCTGGCAGCATTGTCATATGCTGTCGCTGCCTCCTCGGCCGTGTCGAAGGTGCCCAGCCACCTGCGTCTTTTAATGGAGGAATCTCTTATCTCCGCCGCGTATCGACCCCATGGCCTCTTTCTTACGCCTATGTATTTCACTTCCTTGGCACCATTCACATCCGCATCGGCCACGTTCTCTCTACCATTTCTATCTCCCGGAGCCATTAAGGGAATTCTTGTTACAGAGGGAGCAAGAGGATACCGAGAGGCTGAACAGACATTCTGGTGGCGAGACTGTCTTACAAACCGGCGGCTACTCTCTCACTAATCTGTCTCCCCCAACCACTGCAAGCAAGAAAACGCGTGTTGGCGGTTGTCCATGTGAATAAATAAATGACATGAAGCCACTGGCAATCTATCAAGAGGCGAAGTGTTTTATGGTCAGAGTCAAATATAAATTTAATATTCAATCACGACGTTCATAGCCGCAAACAAGTTTGGAAAATGACGGCAAAATCGGTTTTCATGGTGTATTTTGACCGTTCAAAATTTCAGTTATCCGTGAAATATAAGATAAAGTAAGCAATAGTATAAATGTACAAAGTTTTTTATTTTTTTGTCATTTATTTCGGGGATATTTGTTCCAAATTTGATTTCTACATTTAGAAATGCAAAACAGAAAATTACATTGTCATGAAGATTTATATTGTGAGGACAAAGATGTAAAACAGTTAGACAACGTCTAAATCATAAAGTATAAAAGTTGGTTTCACACATTCCAAAATGGTCACATTTATCAAATTTGAGTCTACATTATCATTATTATTATTATTTTAATTGTTTTTTTAATTCAGTATTATCTAATGTTAATTTAACCCCTAAACATCTCCTCATATTAGGTTATAGAGCATCTCGCTAACATCTTCCCATATTGGATTATAGAGCACCTGGCTACTAAGTGTAATTGTTTTTTAATTGATCCCACATTATTATTATTTTATTATTCCATTATTATTATTGTTATTATTACTAACGTAAAACCTTGTTATTATTATTATACTAAATTGTAGAGCATCTAGCTACTCTCTATACAATAAAAGTTTTAAAATAAATGTAGAATCAAAATTACTAATGTGAGTGTTAGATGAAGTTTTTAAAAACATCTTGAAAACAAAATAAAATAATTATTAATTTTAATTTAATTATTTAATATCAATATATTGATAAATTATGAAAGTATGTTTAAAGGTACGAGTTCTTAATAATAATTAGAAGATAAATTATGAAAGTATGTGTTATCACATGTTGGCCTTTGATCAAGTTTTGAAGTTACTTGGTCATATTTGACCGTTTTTGGGACTTCGACAGCATGTCGAAGATGGAGCATCAAGAGAAGCAGAGATCACAGGATCTCGGCCCACTTTTGGGCCCATTTTGGGTTTTGGGACAATGTAATGGAATAGGGATGTCAGCCCGTGGGTTTACCCACGTTTAGTCCCACTTTTGTAATGTATAAATAGACGTCTAGGCATCTAGTAAACTATCTAAGGATTGTATCTATGTGATATAGGCTATGTGCCGAGTGGGATATATGTGATCAAGAGGTTGTGCATCTTGTAAGACTTGCAGAGCTTAGTACAAGTCCATGTGTGGAGATATAGAAGGCTTTGTGTTGTAACACAAAGAAGAAGGATCTAACGAGCTGTGTAGATCTTTTGTCCTGTGTGCAGTAGGGTTTTGGTAGCTCCGTGCTTGTAACCGATTGGAGACGCTAATAAAGAAGAAGAATTGGTGGAGGCARCCCCAGGGTGGGGGTGAACCACGTAAATCTGTGTGTTGTGCTTTGTGCTTTGACTTGATGTGTTTATCTCTGCTTTAGCTAAGTGCTTTGATATATTTGGATAGATCTACTTATGCTTTGTGCTTCATTAGATGTGTATGAATAGTAGATCTGATATGTATGAAGCTGCTTAGTGTTGATTTATTGTATCTGATCTATTTTACTGTTGCTAAGTGCTAAATTACCTTAGATCCAAGTGAATACTGTGATGCTATGTGCTATCTGCGAAGTATAATAAAGGTCGACTATTGATGAATGATTGATGTTAAGTGCTCTGTAAGCAATATAATCACATATATGTGTCACAACTAAGGTTACAGACACTCAAGTATTGCAACCACCCCTGCCTCTACCTCTGGTGAGACTTCATCTGCTTCGCAGGTGTTGCTGAAAGGGCCAGTAGTTAGGGTTTTGTTGGTGCATTGTTGTAGTGTTGAACCCTGGGTTTGCCCCTGTGCCAACAAATGGTTCTATTGCCGGGACCTGAAACTGTGATTGCTGGGAACTAAAGAAGAGGAAGCTTTGTGCAAAGATTCGTCCTGAAACTGTGGAAGCTTTGTGCGAGGATCTGTGCCCTAATGCGAAGTATTCCACTTGATCTGAAAATCTTTGTACTAAAGAAAGAAGGCCAGATCTGAAGAAAAGAAGCGAGATCTAAACGCTTTGTGCTCTAAGAAAGGTAAAAGTGGAAGTTTCTGAAGAAAAGAGGTCAGATATGCAGAAAAGAGGTAATATATGTAAGCTCGGTGCTCTAATAAAGGTAAGAATAGTTAAAAGTTTTTTGATCTAGAATCTTTGTGCTCTGCAAAAGTAAAATAAGTGAAATTTTTTGTTTATAGAGTATGGATCTTGGTATGTTTGATAGATTTTGTCCTAGCTTGAAAACTAGGGCTTTGATAGATGAAAGAAAGCTTGATATGAATAGATCTGATAAGTACAGTAATAGATATGTTATACCTATGCATAAAAATAATGTTTGGACTAACAAATGGATGCAGGATCCTAGAAAGAATTTTCTGCAGGCTAGCTACCATGATCTTAGTGCGTAGTACAGAGGAGGTTGGAGATTTAAAAGAAAGCAAGGATTAACCCTATGTTACAGTTGCAGAAGACCTGGACATCTTGCTAAGGAATGCCCTGGTGGAAGACCTAGTTGTCTCTATTGCAAAGCTTTGGACCATGAAGTATTGGATTGCCCTAGAATGATTGCTAATCTTGAAAGAATGAATCTGAATGAAGAAAACCCTAAGGCTACTCCAAAAATAGCCAAACCTCGGAAAGAATTTGAGAAGGTATTTTTATAGATAAAAGACACCTTGAATGAGCACCGACATGTTAGGTTATCAGAGATATTTAAAGAAAAAGAATGCATCAAAGTAAGAATAGGGGACTTCGACATTGACTGTGTTCTTGATGACAAAACACCAATGAACATTATGCTTGAGAGAACTTGGGAAGCTATAGGAAGGCCTACTATGATCCCTTCATTGAGAGGAATAGGGTTATTCAGAGGAAAATTGGTGAACCTATGTGGAAGGCTCACTCAAATATCTATGAATGCTAATGGAACTTCGACAGAGGAATATTTTGAGATTATCAAGTTTATTGAGGAAAGCGCCCCGTTTACTATGTTACTTGGAAAACCTTGGATTGAGAGAGATCAAGCCAGAAAGAAGGAAGAAGAAAAGGTTTTAGAACAACAGAGACACGACTTAACAAATTTCATGACCAGAAGGATCACGCTGTTGATTGAAGAACAGGAGAAGAAATCGAAGATATTTGACACCCAGAGCCCAGATGTCAAAGTTGCAAGAGCACTAGAGGACTCACAGAAGATTGCAGTATCTGTCTCAAATATAGAAGAAGTATTACCCCTGAGTCTTAGGAAAGAATCTTAGTAGCACGAAGTGACTATGTCAAAGGAAAATAAGAATCAGAATGGGAAGAGAATCACCAAGATGAAGCTCACTGGAAAGAAGKCTAGGAAGCTAAGTAAAAAGAGAGCTAAGATCAACAAGCTACAAAATATTCCAAAGGGAACCTCGTAGAAGGAAAACTTGCAGAAATTGAACTTCGYCGAGATATCAGACCAACGACATAGGCCACTTCGTCGAGGTGAAGCAATATAGCCTTTGGAAGCTGATATAATTGTTCGACTACTGCTCCGAACAGGTCGAAAATAATTGAAGGTTTKCCACTAGATAGTCAGACCGCACCATAATGGACAAAACATGAGTTAATGACGCCTCATACCCGTTGCAAGCAGACCATTGCTAATTTTCTTACTTAGTTCGCCGYGCCACACACTGAGAATACTTTTTGCTAACTAAGAAKTTGAGCCCACAACCTAAGATTATTTTGCACTGTGATCATCGCCTTGTTTCCGTACCCTCCWTTGTAGTTTCTGAATTCAGTTCACACCAGATCTAATTGACCCCGAGCTTGTATGTCGGACGAGCTCAGTGCCACAAAAAAAGTAGTTGAAGAAGTTTTGATTGACTTAATGACTGAGAGAGTCATGTCAAAAAGAAGGACTTTTGTAGGTGTGCAAGTATCATCAACATGAGGATTCCAAGCCTCTCCCTCAACTTCTCGCGGAGCAGGAACTTCCAGAACCACAACAGAGACAAGAACAAAGAACATAGATGACATTGTGAAAGCCAAGCTTACTCTGCGCATTCTATGGGCTTACCTACCACCTCTCAATGGCGCCATCAACTGTGACAGTGTCCCTCGAGACTTCGAGTATACTTTGATCACCGTATACCTTCCGAAAGGGGTGCGTGCACTTTGTGTCGACCAAGATAAGCTCGCAGTATTGAAGTTTAGTGACTTCAACCTTGGTGACTGGAAGCCTTACAACATGCTAGCCCTGCACAAGTATCTAACCAGGACTAAAGGAAATAATTCCAATATCGTCCCACAGTCATGGACCCAGAACATTGCGCAGTCCACGCTACTCAATGTGATGAAGATTCCACACTTCGGACGACATCAAGAGGTGAATGCATGTGTAAAGTTACTACTGTCATCCTATCACGGCGGATACCTATGGCTGAACCGACACTTCACTGTGGATCCAACCTTGATCAATTGGATCATAGGGCTTAGTATGCAAGGCCCTCACCCACATGAGTTCTACCCTAGAAAGACCTCAAACCGAGCATTAGCACAAAGAATTAAAGAAACTTATGGCGATGTCGAGAAGGGCACATTAGGATACAAGGTAGCCTCTATCCAGAGTGGCGTAGTGCCCCTTGTCTATCAGCTGATCGTAGGCAAGTTAGTTCGTAAGAATAGACCAACTCAAGTGACCGGATCCGTGGTCGACCTCGTAGAGAAGTGAGCAGATGGACTACAGATGAACTGGGCGCAATACCTTCTTAATCAACTAGAGCTTGATTGCAGAGAAGAAAAAGACCAAGGGTATGAGTTCCACTTTAGTTGGCTTCTCATACTGATCGTTTTCATTGCCTAGCAGCTACCAGAAGGAACCACTTTCCCGTATATCGAACCCTTCGAGCCACTAGCTGCGAATTTCTGTACGCTGTGGTACTCCAGCAACATGAGAAAGCAGTGGCATTCCAATGCCATCTTCCACACCTATTACAACTAGTTGAAGATCACAATCCAGGATACACCGCACATCACTCCGAACACACTTTACAGGTTTAGACCCTTAATGAAATTCAGCGCCAACCGCCACTTCACCTATATTACAACGCGTGTTGATGAGCATAAAAAACAGCTCCAGTCATATTACAAGTTAACAGAAGATGACTTGGAGGAGATTACCAAGGAATGGTCGACATACCTCCTTGTTCCAGCAAACCCTATAGAGATGTCCGATGTGGATAGCCCTTAAAATATGCCATACAGACCTGGACTGAGCAAGATGAAGAAATATGACAAAGTGCATGATGCCCATAGCACATCGGGGAAGACCACTTCGATCTCACCTGAGAAAGGAGATGATGGTGGAGATCTAGGTGGCACAAAAGTTGAGAAAAACAAAGGCGAAGTTACTTCGCCTAAAGAGGAGGAGTATCCATCCAAGAAAATAAAGGTTACCCCACCAAATCCTTCGACATGGAAGAAACCTAAAGCCACTAGGACTCTGTTTAAGACTATCCTCACCCTAGACGACTTCGACTTCTTAGTTGTTGCGTTGAATGATGCTTCACTGGAGATCGCAGAAAAGTAAGAAGCGAAGTAGGAGGAGGTATTTAGCCGAATCAAGGGTGAACTTCAAGAGGTGCAGCAGGCACTACAATCCATCCACGCAGTTTTTATTGTGCCCTTGAAAAGTGGAACAGAAGAACCAGGAGATGAGCCAGTCCAATTGCACCAGATCGCTGATAAAGTTGAAGCTCGCCTTCGACGAGATCAAGAAGAGACAGCACAAGCCACCTAGGCTTTGGCGTAGGCATAAGAAGATATGATAGAACAACACAGTGATGCAAAAAGATAAAAACTAACTCTTTAAGAAAAGTGGGAGGAAGAGAAAGCAACGCTACAGTAAGTCAAGGAACATTTGCTCGCAGAGCAACTCGAAGTACAAGAACGGGTTCACATAGCACTTCACTCTGTGACAGTCATCTAATACTAGGCAGAAGAACGGGTTCCACAGTAGGTGGCACAACTGGAAGGAGTGATCCAACAATGCATCATAGACCTGGAACTTCGTACTGTGCCCGAGACTCCTCAAGAAGTAAGAGATCTAAGAGAGGCAACTGCCTGCAACGTAGTTGGAAAATTGAAATCCTTTTCCATGGAATACAAGCATATGATATCCAGAAGCGCTCAGACGTATGAAAACCTTACGAACAATCTAGAGTTACAGGCATTAGAGTCACAAATCCAACATGCAAAGCAATAGGCAAACACATTACAAGTGCAACTAAAGGCCTTGTCACTAGTTGAGAGAATGAAGAGGTTTCCAGAGCAATGTACGGCCTAGCAACAGGTACACATGCTTCAGAGTAAAGTAATGGAAGTCTCTCAATGAGACTTCAACCAGTGCAAGAAAAGGCATGCCAACTGTTCACCGAAGTTGAAAACCAAGGAGTAGAACATCAACAGGTTGTGAGTATAGAAGAACAATGCCTAGAGGGACCAGTCAGTGATGCACTCATCTAAGAGTTCACTGAGTAAGAGGCAGTCACACTACAGCAAGTCGAAGCAGCTCGAGGCATTCGAGGCTGAATTGCTCAGACCAGAGTGATTCGGGATGAGTCACATGTGAGTGTTGGGGGCCTGTTGGCCCTTGACCAAGTTTTGAAGTTACTTGGTCATATTTGACCATTTTTGGGACTTCAACAGCCTGTCGAAGATGGAGCGCTAGGAGAAGAAGAGATCATGGGATCTCAGCCCACTTTTGGGCCCATTTTGGGTTTTGGGACAATGTAATGGGATAGGGATGTCGGTCTATGGGTTTACCCACGTTTAGGCCCACTTTTGTAATGTATAAATAGATGTCAAGGCATATAGTAAACTATCTAAGAATTGTATCTATGTGATATAGGCTATGTGCCAAGTGGGATCTGTGTGATCAAGGGGTTGTGCATCTTGTAAGACTTGCAGAGCTTAGTGAAAGTCCCTGTGTGGAGATATAGAAGGCGTTGTGTTGTAACACAACGAAGAAGGATCTAGCGAGCTATGAATATATTTTTTCCTATGCACAGTACATTTTTGGTAGCTTCATGCTTGTAACCGATTGGAGACGCTAATAAAGAATAAGAGTTGGTGGACGTAGCCTTAGGGTGGGGGTGAACCACGTAAATCTGTGTGTTATTCTTTGTGATTTGACTTGATGTGTTTATCTCTTCTTTGGCTAAGTGATTTGATATATTTGGATGTATCTACTTATGCTTTGTGCTTCATTAGATGTGTATGAATAGTAGATATGATATGTATAAATATGCTTAGTTTTGATTTACTGTATCTGATCTATTTTATTGTTGCTAAGTGTAAATTACCTTGGATCCAAGTGAATACTACGATGCTCAGTGCTATCTGTGAAGTATAATAAGGGTCAAATATTGATGAATGATTGATGCTAACTGCTCTATAAGAAATATAATCATAGATCTGTGTCCCAGCTAAGGTTGCAGACACCTCAGACTTGCAACCACCTTTGCCTCTACCTCGGGTGAGATTTCATCTGTTTCGTAGGTGTTGCCGAAAAGGCTGATAGTTAGGGTTTTGTTGGTGCAGTGTTTTAGTGTTGAACCCCGGGTCTGCCCCTGTGCCAACATCACATAAACTTGTTAAATCCTTAGGGGTTTGTGGTTTCTACCCAAGTCTGTATTTTTGCCTATCTCTCCTCCTTTTGCAGACCCATCGTAAGGTTTTTCTTTTTGTCTTATAGTTTTCTTCTTTCTCTGCCTGAGAAGTGTCGGTCCTTAGCCTTCTAGTTCTCTCTTAGGTCGATCATTCACTTCTTCTTCTCTATCTTTGATATTTTGTTTTCTCGAGCCCTCAACCAATCATTCAAGTAAACTACACAGGCCACATTCATGAGAACCAGGAACAACACTTGAAGCAGTCTGATATCAACTCAAATCAAGCAAGCGAGCAAGATCAACTTTCAACGATGGAGATCCATTAGGTAGATCATATCGATGACCATCGGGTGATCAGGATCATATAGTTGCACCAAGTTTGCATCAAACAGAGGTCTGAAATCGCAAGGTCGAGCCTATCCGTTGGTGCAGGGAAGGACGCGTGGCGCAAGATTAGAATTTCGTGGTTTCGCGAGATGGAGCAGTCGAGGAACAAACTCATTAGAACTCGCAAAATGTGAAATCGTGAAAATATCATAGTCGTTGATAAAAGGAGAGATCTGGACCGTTGGATCACCCTTTCGCGATTTCGCGAATCTAGAAAGTAAGAGGATAGAGTCCTGAAGACTCGTGACATGCAAAGTCCCAAATTGAGCTTGACCATTCATTCGATCAAGAAGCACATGATCAACGTGTATAAAGTTGTTTCAGGGAGTTGAAGTGAAAAATTTCGATGGCCCAAGGTCCCGAAATGCTGATGTTCATCAGGTTCGTCCGATGTAAGGGGATACGTGTCACCCGATCCAAATAATCACACTTTCGCGACTTAGAGATTTGAGAAGGGATCACAATGAAAACTCGTGAAACACGAAATTCTGAAGCACCCGAGAATTAGGCACACAGTCGTAGCCCAGGTTCAGATGAAAAAGAGTTGTGCAAAAGAAAAAAGCACCCGAGTTGGTCACAGAGAAAAATATGCATGGCCTCGAGGTGCCAGAATTGAATCGAAGGAGTCGTGAGATCACCTAGGACATTCATGGGTGTCAGGCCTCGCCCTGATCCTAATGAAAGTAGTTATTCAAAATGGGGAAGGTGGTTGAAACCTTGTTTCACTACATAAATATAAAGAGTGGAAGAACTAGCCATGGGAGCAGACTGTCAGCGCAAAGTTCCCCTCTCAACGGATTCTCCTGGAAAGCCCATACTGATCTGAGGTCCCATCTGACAAGAAGATACAGACGCAAAGATTTGAATGTAATAGCCAGGTCACATCTCTCATGGTGGTGAATTGTTCTGAGTATAAATACTCAGTTTTTATATTTTGTAATGGTTGATGGTTGAGCTAAGCTCCCGTATTGTAAAGTTTTAATGAAGCCTCTTATTCTCTGGTTGTGAGTTTCCTTTTGAGACTTCTTGTTTAATGACAGTCAACCTTCCTATTATCTCTTTTTCTTTCGATATTGAAGACTTGGCCATGGGTGATCCAGTCGATTTGTTGTGACTATATTGTAATGTATGTTTGATTGCAATATTGTTATGACGTTTTCAGTTTCCTGAAGTTTTGGGTTCAAGAAGATATTATATTCATAGTTGTTCCTCCTTAGGCTATTGGAAGACCTGATTTCCATGGAATACCTCTACATTTCCTCACCCATTCTCCCCCCTACTCGCCCTTTACTATAACTTACTGACTGAAGTTAGATCAAGACCTCATTTTCTTACCCTTACCAGCCCATTTTTTCAGAGTTAAAGTGTTATAATCCTGAGACTGTGTCCATTAGACCACCCTTAAATTTATTTATTGTGACATAAAAACTGACGGGTAATGGTCTTACCTCTGTCTCAATCCATAGGTGATTTCTAGTGATAACATTTTTGGCACCACTGCCAGGGACAAAATTGAAGATTTTTCCTCGGTTTGAACGACAAATCTTACTAGTTTTGAAGGTGCAATAGAACTCACTACATCAAATATTGCAACCATGCACCTGGTGACTCCACTGTGGTGACTGCATTGATGCGAATCCACTGGTGACTCCACTGTTTCAACTGTGGATTCTAGAGGCAAACACACGTGGTCTACTCCACAATTGCCTCTAGCAATACCTGAAGCTGACCCACAGAAAATTATCAGAAAGGGAAGGGCCCTTTGAGAAAGTAGTTATACTACTGAACCAAGTATTTATGATGATTTTTATAATCCTCTTGTAGAAACTCCGATATCAGGTTCTCTTTTTCCTATTATACCGTCTGTTGGAGTTTCCCAAAGTTTAAAGTTTGGGATTTTTCTTGTAGAGTTTTCTCCTTTTGGTATTGGATTGGAGGGAGGAAGTTTTGTCACTCCTATTTCCCCTGAGGTTGTACCTTGTTCTAGACCCCAGACCTCGGAATATTTTCTCACTCTAGGTTTTATTACTCCTCCTCCTGCTAGAGCTACTCATTTTGAAGAAAGGGAAACCTTTGTTCCCTCTAGCCCTGTAGGCTTTGTTTCAAATCCTCTGTTGTTTCCCTTTCCTTCCAGAAGCTCAGTTTTAGTCTCCCCTGTTCGAACCCCTTCCCCCACTTGTTCTCCTCCACTTATCATCCCTATGGCAGGAGCTAATCCCCCCAGAAATAGGATGGATGCTATAGTAGCTTCCAGATACACCCCTCTCATTTTGCCTCAACCTCTTAATTCCCTCCTAGCCAGTGGCTACCTCAAGCAGCTGCCTAAGTTCACGGGGGAGGGATATATCACTGCAGAGGAGCACCTTGCATCTTTCTATAGTTATGTTGATAACTTCGTCATAGTAAATGAAGATGTGTGGATCATGATTTTTGTCCACAGTCTTGATGGAGAAGCCAGAAAGTGGTTCAAGGCCCTGACCCCTTGTTACACATTATTTTGTTCATTCTAATGATGATATCACAGGCATGTGTTCAAGCTCCCAGCATGACTTTTTGCCTGAGAAAAACAACTTCTTTCCTACTCTACAAGGTTGTTTTTTAGAAAAGGTTCGCAGGCTACTCATACTACACAGTGCGGAAATATATCATTTCCATAGGCTTCTTTATGGCTGGCCCACGAGATTTCCTCAGGCTACTACATAGGCAGGGTGCGGCGGCGTTCCAAGGCTAAAAGAGGAAAGAGGTTTCATGAAGTTTCTAGAAGGGGAATCCTCTAGAATGTTAGGTGGCGTCTGTGTGGTTGTGATCCTACTAGTTTCTCTGATTTGGTGGGATCATCCTCATCCTTTTAACCACTTCACCTTCTCCTATATAATCATGGGCTTCTCATGGAAAAGGTTAAGAAAGAAGAAGTAAGATTAAGCAGAGAATTGATGAAAGAATAGGCTGAAGATTGTGTGAAGAATCCTTCTCTTACCGATGCTTTAGGCCTCCATTTGTCCTTCAAACTTTTGTGGATTATCTTCATGTGAATTTCGGAGCCAGTGTATGTGTGTGTTGGGAGAAAGGACCACTAAAATGGAAATTGTGACATCAATGCAATTCGATTGTATCTTCTACTTTTCATTAATATAATACAGTCCTACATCTCTTTCCCATAAAATGATTAGTGTTTTATTACATGATTCCTTGATCACATGTTTAGGTTGTCATTGAATTCTACTATTGTTGCTTTCACGTTGGTTGGTTTGTGTTGTCATAGATTTGATTCTACAAGAGCACTAGAGTGAAGCAGGGAAAACAAAGATATAAGGAAGCGATTCATAAGGTATGTTATCTATTCCTCTTTGGATAGTAAACTCAATGATTGAAACTTAGGGAAATCATCTTGTTCTGTCTTGTTTTGTTCTATATCCACGAGGATCTAGGGGAATCAGTTCATGTTTGCATCTACCGATCTACCCAATAAAAAAATTGGTGACTCCGTTAGGGAAGACAACTTGATTGTGTTTTTTTGTTGGTCATTTTCTTTTGACCTATTATTTTTACTTGATATCAATCTCTGAGTCTCTGGGAGACCCATTCACTCTCCCTGGGTTTAAAAGTCCACCTAGATATTTTTCCTTTTTTGCCAAATTTATTGATTTTTCAAACACATCCACACTGCACCTTATAGATAACCTGTGAAAATCATTCATTTCCGCACCCTGGTGGTTTGTTTCAGTGCGAGATTTCCGCACCCTACATGTTTCTGGCTCGTGTAAATCATCTATTTCTGGTTCAACCAACATTGACCCTCCACGTCGTTCACGTAGGATGCAAGAACTACCTCCGGGAGTTCCAAAAGTTTCTCAACCCTTGCCTCCTAGCCCACCAGAGAATTATCCTCAATAGAGTGATATCCAGGACCACGTACCTTCACAGTCGGAAAGGACCGATTCTCTAGAGAGATTTTGAATTGTTTCTGACCCTCTAGAGGCTTTCCACCTACCTTCTAGATACGAGATATGCATTCTCCAAATCAATTCGTCTGGAGAACTTGTTATCAACACTTCTGGATTACCTCCCGAAATTGTCGTCGACCTTAATGAAGATCCTTATTTGAACACTGACATAGCTCAGACT
>SNQJ01S0088009.1:18148-30938 GCA_010110895.2 Picea sitchensis | reverse complement strand
TATTATATATGTATAACAGTGAGCTGCGTTGTCCTTATTTCACATGTATTGTTTTACACTACTAAACACACAATAAACTGGAACAAACATGTAAAAACAACCGAGCATTTTCACACAGTTACTCAAACGCAGTCATAAACCCCTGAGTATCAGATTCAGTAGCCAAACCGTAGTTTAGCAGTAGATATCCAGATCAACTGGATCGGGGATATTTCAATGGGAGGGTTGACGAGGTGTCCTATTGGGTAGATCTTGCCCTAGGTCAAGGAGTGTTTCCAAGAGATCCCTCTTTAAGCCATGTAAAGTGGATGAAATGGTCAAGGGTTAAGACTCAATGGGCATGGGGTTCATGACATTCAAGGGGTTGTAGTGTCTCATTCATGGGTGCCTTTGTAGAGGGTGTGTGGCACCTTTGTTTGCAAAGAATTTTTTCTAAGCCCATCGTTTTTCCATTCTTTGTTTCTTTCAAAATTTAGGGACATTTTGAAGGCCACTGTCCTGGCATGGTGTCCAGATAATGACAGTGTCACTCACAAACACCTAGTGGAAATGAGAAGCCTGGCTCGTGATGAGACGCTCTTTCTCTCAACCATGCAACCGAGAGCAATTACCTTGGCTTGGTGACCAAATGATGGTAATGTCATACCACTAAATATCCATGATCACGATAGGCTGGCTCGTGATGAGACCTTCTTGTGGGTCCCTCTTTTCTTACAGATAAGCATTTCATTGCTTCTTGGGGGATCCCCGGGCAAAGCATCTGGAAGGTTTATACGTAGGCTTTTATCTTTTACCCAACAACAATCCCTTTGGGCCTTCAACCCCTTCTTCCCATAGAATGAGGGACAACCCCTTCTTGGGTCAATACATCCTAAAATCCCAAGAGATAAGGAAATGGGGGGAAAAAGTGATGGAAAGTGGTAAGTATGGTCAGGAACAATACGATGGATCTTCAAGGGAGTTCCTAGTAGCAAACCCATTCCCAAGGGAGACCACTTACTAGGGCACAATGTCAACGACCAAGGTGAAGCATGGCAAAAGGCATAATGTCACATGTCATGAAATCTAAAGCAGTCTAAGATACAACATATTCAAATGCCTTAGATATTGAAATGACACTTACCATAATAACTGACTTGTACCTCATGGAGCAAGGCCCATTGCCTCTCGGAAACCAGTTGGTGTGGTGGATGCCATCTGAAAATCTACGATCTTTGTGGTGGTGAGAAGGGTCTCCAATTGTGCAAGGATACTGCAAGTCATGTAGTCTCTCGACACTCCATATCTGCAACCTAAGGGCCTCGAGACATAATCTCCTTAGTTATCCATCAGAATGGGGATAATAGTAAGCATAATAAATCTTGGTTAGTTCAGTGAGCCACGGGGGCTAAGAGGAAAATCAATGAGTTGGTTAAAGATTGTCCGATAGACATGAATGGACTCAATACAAAGGTGGATGTAAACATCATATTATTGGGTTCATATGATTGTCTAATTGGTATGGATTGGTTGAAGAAACATCATGCTGTCCTAGACTGTTACAACAAGAAAATCACATGTCTTGATGGGGAAAGGAAGCAAGGCAAGATTCAAGGCATTCCAAGAGCTGTAGCTATTAGAGAGATTTCAACTATGCAATTGAAGAAGAGCTTCAGGAAAGGATGTCAGATGTTTGCAACCCATATGGAGGAGGCAACCAAAGACAAAGTGACAAGCATTGAAGATCATCCAGTTTTGAGGGATTTTGAAGATGTTTTTAGAGAAATTCCAGGACTACCACCAAAAAGAGACATTGATTTTTCTATTGATTGGTGCCAGGAGCTGCTCCAGTGTCTAAGACACCTTACAAAATGGGTACACTAGAACTAAAAGAGTTGCAGATGCAGCTTGAAGAATTTTTGAAGAAGGGGTACATACGCCCAAGTGTGTCACCTTGGGGAGCCCCGGTTCTTTTTGTGAAGAAGAAGGATGGAACCTTAAGGTTGTGTATTGATTTCAGGGAACTTAATAAGGTCACCATAAAGAATAAGTATCCTTTGCCAAGAATTGATGATTTGTTTGACCAACTGAAAGGTGCAAGAATATTTTCGAAGATTGATTTGAGATCAGGCTATCATCAAGTAAGGATAAAGGAAGAAGACATCAGCAAGACAACATTCAGAACAAGATATGGGTATTATGAATTCATGGTAGTGCCATTTGGGCTATCAAATGCTCCAACAATTTTTATGTGCTTGATGAATGAAGTGTTCAGGGAGTACCTAAACAAGTTTGTGATTGTGTTCTTAGATGATATCCTCGTCTATTCTAAATCAGAAGAAGAACATGAGCAATATTTAAGAATGGTGTTGCAAGTTTTAAGAGAGCTTAAATTGTATGCTAAGCAAAGTAAGTGCATCTTTTACCAAAAGAAGATTCACTACTTGGGGCATATAATTTCAGCAGCAGTGATAGAAGTTGATCCTGAGAAGATAGAGGCCATTAGAGGATGGCCAACGCTAAATAATGTGACAGAGATCAGATCATTCATGGCTCTTGTCGGTTATTACCGAAGATTCATAAAAGGGTTCTCAAGGATTGCAAGTCCAATCATTTTTTTGCAAAGGAAGGGAGTGAAATTTGAATGGACTTCCAAGTGTGGAGAGTTTTCGACAGTTGAAGGAAATATTGACAAGTGCACCAATATTGAAGATTGCAGATCCAAATGAAGATTTTGTTGTGTGCACCGATGCATGCGAGGAGGGATTTGGTGGAGTTATCAGTCAAAGGGACCATGTGGTATGCTATGAGTCCAAAAAATTAAAAGAGCATGAAAGGAATTATGCTACACATGACTTGGAGTTAGCAGTTATTGTACATGCATTAAAAATGTGGAGGCATTACCTTATGGGTAAGAAGTTCGAGCTAAGAACATACCACTGTGGTCTAAAACATTTATTTGGACAGCCTACACTAAATGCCAGACAAACTAGATGGCTGGAATTTATGAGTGAACATGACTTCAAAATTAAGCATATAAAGGGCAAGGAAAATCAAGTGGCCGATGCACTTAGCAGGAGAGCTCATGAAGTGCATATTGCAGTCATCAACATGTATAGTATAGATCTGAAAGACAAAACTATTGCAAAAACAAATTCAGATCAGCAATATGTGAAACTAAAAGAAACATTACAACAAGGTAATTTTCCGCAGAAATTTAATTTTTATGAGCTGAAAAATTATAATTCTCATGTACAAGGGAAAAGTATAATGTGCCGAATTCCAATGAGCTGAAAAATGTAGTTATGAAGGAAATGCACAATGTATCATATGCCGGGCACCCAGGATATCAAAAGACAATTGTGGTAGTAAGAAGCCAGTACTTTTGGCTGAAAATGAAGAAAGAAGTGGCTAATTACATAGCCAGATGTCTAGAATGCCAAAAAGTGAAGACATAACATAGACACCCAACAGGTTTGCTACAACCATTGTCCATTCCAGAATGGAAGTGGGAAGTAGTTACAATTGATTTTATTACTAAGCTGCCCAGAACAGTGAAGCAACATGATTCCATCATGGTGGTGGTGGATAAATTGACTAAAGCAACACATTTTATTCCACTAAAGACTACACACATGGCAACAAATATTGCAGATATCTACATGAAGGAAGTTGCTAGGTTACATGGAGTGCCTAAGACAATAGTTTCAGATAGAAATCCAAAGTTCACTTCAAATTTTTGGAAAGGTTTGTTCAAAGGCTTTGGAAGAAGTTTAAATCTTAGTACAACATATCATCCAGAGTCAGATGGGCAAACAGAGAGAACTAACAGGATAATTGGCACATGCTTAGAATGTCTGTAATGGATCAGCCATCAAAGTGGGAAGATTATATTCATTTAGTTGAATTTGCCTACAATAATGGGTATCGAGCCTCATTGAAGATGAGTCCGTTTGAGGCATTGTATGGCAGAAAATGTAACACTCCAGTGAGTTAGGATAATCCAGCAGACAGAGCAGTTGTTGAGACAGATTTGTTGAAGGAAATGGAAGAGTAGATGACAAGGATAAAACATAATTTAACGGCTGCCCATGATAGGCAGAAAGTTTATGCAGACAAGAATAGAGTTTTCAGAGATTTTGAAGTGGGCGAACATGTGTTTTTGAAAGTGAAGGCAAAGAGAAGTTCGCTAAGATTAGGAAGTTGCCCGAAGTTGGCAGCGAGTTATTGTGGACCTTTTGAAATATTAGAAAAAATAGGGCCAGTTGCATACATGCTAGCATTGCCTGCATCCATAAGAGTGCATAATGTATTTAATGTATCATTATTAAAGAAGTATGTATCTGATCCTAACCACATAATTGATTGGAATGTGATCCAGGTGGAGCACGAAGGGGATTTCCGGGTGGAACCAGTACGCATCCTAGACCCGAAAGTCAAGGTGCTCGGGAACAAAGCCATAGGGCTGGTAAAGGTTCAATGGACCTGCTACGGTCCTGAAGATGCTGCATGGGAGCATGAAGAAAACATGAGGGAAGAGTACTTGCAAATTTTTGTCAATTTTGAAGAAGGAAGAATGCAAGGCTCAATTTTGGAAAGCTAGAGTTTTGGAACCACATCTTAGAGTCCTAGTCAACTGCGTTGGGGACCTTGATAAACGAATGGCTCATTCCTTGGGTTAGCCTTGATAAACGAATGATACATCCCTTGGGTCAACCCTGATAAACGAATGGTGCATTCCTTGGGTCAACGAGTTGAGAGGAACAAGAGATTGATGGTTGGAGCTGCTGCTGGAGTTGTTAAATTGAAGAATTTTTATTTCTAAGTGTTGTGATGTAAATTTTCATAATATATATATATATATATATATATATATCGGCATAGAGTGCACCGAGGACGGTGCACAATTGTAGGGGAGGGGGAATGTAACATCCCCATTATAATCCCCTGTTTAATTAATGCTTATGTGGATATAATATGTGGTTACGACCAAGCGATGTAATATGTGAATTGTATTTCAATGTTTTAATAATAAAAATGTGATGCCAACGACTAAGGGGACATGGACAAGAGATGGGGGTTGAATTAATCCACAAGAGAGGGGAGTGTCTAGGGTAATGGCCCAGAGGGGTCCAAGGGGGAAATACCCATGTATATTAATTTAACCCATTTTCCTAAACTTGCTAATTGTATATGAACCTTTCGATTTCTGATTGAGTGTTCCCAAAGCCAATTATTGAATGCATGTAAGAGGGTGGGTGTGAGTGGTCACATCCTGGAGTTATTGGGCACATGGGGGTTGAGTGTAAAATCCCCACTCAATTTTTTTTGGATTTTTACTTAGTTTTGCTGAGTTGACATTTCATCAAATAGTTTGCTTCTGTAGTGTTTATATGTATTTGTTGATGTAAAGGTTTTATAAATAGTTTGCAGCCTTTGAACTGTGTTTAGTCACATAAGATATGACAATAAAACTATGAAAAAATACACAAAGTGTGTGCCAACAACTTATTACACTAGAATTATGAGCAACAATAATATATTTGTCTCTCATATAGACTATAACAACAAACAATGCATACAAGTTTGTCATGTGTGTTAAGTAAATACGCTGCCTGTGTAGTAAATACAATGTACAACAATTATATATGAAGAGACAGACCTGTAGGATGAAGTTTGTGTGCAACGACTGATAAATAAGTGAACAACATACCTCCTTACAACCAAATCGACCACAGACATAGACTACACAGTCTTTCCCACAAAGAACTCGTTCAGCACATAAGAACTCAACTCCTCCTTTATAGATTTGACCCCAGTAGTCAACTCATCCAAATCTTGAAGGTGATAACAACCACCAGTGAAGCGCTTTTCTCTTACTCAAAACTCTGTCCACAGTGAGAATATGTCGACCCACTAACAAGGATATTGTCCCCACACAACAATAACCTAGATCATAGAGAAATAACTCGGTTCCACTGCCATATATGCGCCCAACCACACAGAGATACACCCAAACTGAATAAATTCGTTCCCTCAGTGAATCAATTTGGCTTCCACACTCAGAAAAAAGCAACCACAGTCTTAGCTTGATTTTTCTCTTCTCAACTTGGCCTCTTAAAAAGGGAGATTCGATCCACACTATTTAATGCTCACCACCAACAAGAAAACCAATAAGAAAGGAAAGATCCCAACTTCTAACAAAGATAAACTCAGCTGCATAGAAGCACAATGAAGAGATTTGGAGTGATCTCTTCTCCAAATCTAGCTAGGGTGTATCGTTGCAACACTGAAACCAGTAAACAAAGAAGGGTTTCCAAAAACCCTAGTCTCGCTTCTCAAGAGCTCTCCAAAATCTTTTCTCAAAATGAACAAAATGCGAGAATGAGGAGACTCCTCATTTTTCCCCTTTTATTCCTCATTTGCCTTTTTCCCGCTCATTATTTTACTTTATTTCATAAAGTCACTTAAGTGAGTTTTTCCACTTTATAAAATTGAAGTGACTTTTGAGTTGCCTAGGACCCATGTCTCCCTTTTTGATAAATTAACTTTATAAAGTCATCCTAGTCATTTTATGTCCCCTAGGTCCCTTTTTCCGCCGTAGCCCACAGGAACGGGTTAGGCTAGTGGAATTTCCACCATGGTGCCTTTATGCGGAAGGGACCATTACAGTCCTCCCTGCCCAAGATTGCTTGTCCTCAAGCAAACTCAATCCTGGATGCTGAAGCACCTGTTCTCCTTCCCAGGTTGCATCTTCTGTAGGCATGTCCTTCCATTTAACCAAACATTCTTTGATGGTGCGATTCCTCAACCTGCGTTCCCTTACTTCTAAGATTGCTTCAGGAACTAGAACCAAATGTCCTTCTTCGTCCAAGGGTGGCAACTCAGTGGAAGTGATGATATGCTGCCCCACTGCCTTCTTGAGGCATGAAACATGGAACACATTATGTATCTTACTACCCTCTGGCAGCTCTAGCTCGTACGCCACCTCCCCAATTCTCCTCGAGATGCGATAAGGACCATAGAATCTGGGTTTTAGTTTTTCTGCCCCTTTCATTTTGAGTGAGGATTGCCTGTAGGGATGCAATCGTAAGTATACCAGATCCCCCACCGCAAGGATGCGCTCTACCCGATGCATGTCGGCATACATCTTCTGTCGATTCTGAGCCGACTGCAAATTGTCTCTAAGAACCCGTAGGATGTCTTGGCTTTCCTGTATCCAATCTTTTTCCATAGGCACGCTGCTGTCGCCAAAAATTTGGTCCACAAATGTCGGAGCGTCATAACCATACAAGGCTCGGAAGGGTGTCATCCCGATCGACATATGGAACGTGGTATTGTAGCAGTGTTCCCCCTAGTGGAGCCATTTTATCCATGCTTTCTGTTGCCCTGACACATAATTCCTCAGATAGCCCTCTAACCATTTGTTCACAATTTCGGTTTGTCCATCAGTCCGAGGATGATAACTGGTGCTCGGAGTCAACTCTGTTCCCACCAATCTAAATAATTCCTGCCAGAATCCTCCCATGAATCGAGGATACCCGTCACTGATGATATTTTGTGGCAATCCATGCAATCAAAATACTTCTCTGAAAATAAGCTCAACCACCTGTGCTGCTGAATACCTGGAGGGTATGGCGAAGAAGTGTGCAAACTTAATGAGCCTGTCAACCACCACATATATGCAATCCTTCCCTTGTACTTGGGGCAACCCAGTGATGAAATTCATAGAGATGCTTTCCCATTTTTGCTCGGGAATGGGAAGTGGCTGCAGTAGTTGAGCAGGATGAGTGTGCTCTGCCTTATTTTGTTGGCAGATGTTGCATTCCCTTACGAATCTCAACAAATCGATTGTAAGGCCCTTCCATGCAAATCTTTCCCTGATCTTCCTGTAGGTTTTCAAGTACCTAGGGTGTCCTGCCAATGGGGAACTGTGTGCTACCTACATAATTTTGCCCTTAAGCTGGGACTCCGGTACACGTTAGATCCTATATTTATAATAAATGATGTCGTTGACAACTCTGTAGCGATCATCCTGTGTCCGTCCATCGAGGATCTCACAAGCAAACTGGTTCTTGGAATACTCTACCAACAATAGAGCTTTCCAATTTGCTGAAACCTCTATGAGTGAGAGAGTGGGTGGTATTCTGGAAAGAGCATCAACCACCACATTGTTCTTAACTTCTTTCCCTTCACATACTCTTATCTCAAAATCATAAGATTGAATCTTACTGATCCACTTCTGTTGCCACTCACTCAATTCTTTTTGCTTCATGAGGAATCTTAGGCTATTGTGATCTCTCTTTACCTTAAACCGGTTCCCCACCAAGTATTGCCTGAACTTGGCTAATGCATGCATGATGGCCAACATCTCCTTGTTGTATATCGAATAATGCCGCTCATACACCCCGAGTTTGCGGCTTTCAAAAGCAATGGGATGGTTATTCTGCATCAAGATGACCCCTATCCCTATCCTTGAAGCATCACACTCCAAGACAAAGGGCAGAGTGAAATTAGGGAGTGTTAGAACAGGGCATGAACTCATCACCTACTTCATTTTCTCGAATGTCTCCTGGGCCTCCTCTATCCAAACGAAAGCCCCCTTTTTGGTGAGATCGGTCAGTGGCGCTGTCAACTATGAGAATCCTTTAACAAATTTCCTGTAGTAAGTGCAGAGACCAAGGAAACTCTTTAGTTCTATTACATTCCTGAAAGTTGGCCACTCAATGATTGCCCTGATCTTTTCTTGGTGCACCTGTAGTCCATTCACCCCAATCACATGCCCCAAGTAGAGCATCTCTGTCATACCAAACTCGCACTTGGATTCCTTTGCATACAACTGCTGACTCTCTATAATACCAAGTACTTCATCAAGATGCCACAGATGGTCTTCCCATGTTTTGCTGTATATGAGGATGTCGTCAAAGAAGACCAATAAGAACTTCCTTAGCTACTTATTGAACACATGATTCATAAAGTGGCAGGGGCGTTAGTTAGCCTGAATGGCATGACCGAAAACTCATAATGCCCGTAGTAGCATCGAAAGGCTATCTTAAGTACGTCCTGCTCTCGTACCTTAATCTGATGGTACCATGATCGAAGATCAATCTTCGAGAAAAATTTAGCTCCCCTGAGCTCATCCATTAATTCATCGATCTTGGGTATGGGGTACCGATTCTTGATCGTTTTCTTGTTTAGAGCCATGTAGTCAATACACATCCCCGCATAGTACTGTCCTTCTTTTTGACTAAGACAACGGAAGAGGCAAACGGGCTGGAACTAGGGCGAATGTGGCCCATTTTCAACAATTCTTTGATGGTTTTTTCAATCTTGTCCTTGTAAACTTTAGGGTGTCGATAGGGGTTTTTGATAACTGCTTGGACCCCCTTTTCTCACTCTATGATATGCTCATAACCTCCATCAGGTGGAATGCCAGGAGGAATGTCACTAAATACCTTATGATGTTTGCGGAGTAATACCTGTATGTCCTCTAGAAGCTGCTGTAGACGGTCTAGTGTCTCTCTGTCAGAAATAAAACACTCTACAACTCACTCTATATCACCATGCCTCATGACTTCCTCCAAGCTGTGCGATGACACAATCTTCGGCGGGTACTAGTGCATGGCTCGTAGGACCACTTTCTTGCCATTCGAGCTTGTGAACTCCATCTCCATGGTCCTCTGATCAGTAGTGTATCTCCCAATAGAGTAATGCCATTGAACCCCCAACACTAAATTGGTGTCTGGTACGTCCACCACGAAGAAATCATCTGTCATTGAGTAGTTTCCCATGGTTATTGTGAGCTTGGGAATCCACTTGGTGCAACTCATCTGGTGGCCTCCTGGTATGACTACTGTGAATCGATCGAATTCCTCTGTCGGAATTTCTCTCCTCTTGACCATGTTTTTTTTTTTTTTTGGACAGAAACGGTTAATGGAGCTTTGTATTAATAACAGTGGACATGCCATTGGGTTCGATACATCGGTAAAGATTTGCTTGAAAACTGGAAAACTACTGCCTGAAGATCCTAACTCATTACAAAATCATGGAAATAAAACTATTTCAGCGAGCCTGAACGGCTTCGCGTTATTACATCATTTCTTGCCTGGAATTTTTTTTTCTTTTTTGACACCGTTTGCCATTCAATACTTTGGTCCATAGATTGACTTTCCAACGGGTCTAGAGGGTCTTCCTCGTCGGCTAGGTCTGCCCAGTGTGAGGTCTGGGGTTCTGGCTGGGTGGGCGACTTGGGAGTGGCTTCTGCCTGAGCTTTCCCCTTAGTAGGGGGTTTGATTTCGGCTTCAGCTTCTGCTTCTTCTGTCCCTTCTTGGGCCTTGCTTTTAGTGCGTGGTTCCGATGGTGCCCCCGTCCACCATGTGGGTCTTTGGCTTTTGGACGACCTTTTTTTCCCGGGTTGTTTTCCACAGCTACTGGCTAAGTGCTCCGTTTCGAAGCAGTTCCTACACCTGAAACTGAGATTCTCATAGTCGAGGATTTGGGTCCTTGAATAGTCCTTGCCTTGGAGAATTATTTCAGCTGGGAGACCTTTGGAGGAATCCATTTCAACACAGATTCGAGCGAAGGTGGAGAGGGCTGGCTTGGAGTCCGGACTTTTGCAGAGGAACTTGCCGAGGCCATTGCCAATAGATTTAAGAGACTCATCCCCCCAGAAATGCAGGGGCAAGTATGGAAGTCTCACCCAGACTGGAGTTGAAGAGATATAGTCCGTGGATGGGTCGAAGATAGGGGTCCATAGTTGCATGGACATGCTTGCTCTGCCCCAAAACCACGGCCCGACGTTAAACACCTTGTCTCTGTCGCTTGTAGAATAAAAAACTACTACAAAAAACCCCTTTGCACAAGGACAGGTAATGACTTCTCCCTCTAAAAGCGGGTACCATTCGGAAGAGATCCAGGAGAGTAGATCCGACAGATTGGGCCAATATCCGTTAAACCTGCAAACTAGTGTGTGCTTGCTGTAATGGCAAGCATGAGTTAGGGCTTCCTTTGGCATTTGAACGGAGACTGTCGGAGCTTCTGGAACTGCTGCATGCAACCCGGATGGTCGACCTTGAAGAGAGGCAGCCTCAGGGGCCGCTGCATGCAGGCCAAAGAGAAATCTTTGGCGTGAAGCCACCTCTTTAAAGGAGGGGGCCGGAACTAGCGTGATCTCTTCCAACGGAGCACCAGGGGCTGTGCTTGCATGAGAGGCTAGCCTGGAAGAGAGAGCCGCGACCAATGGAGGGAGGCCAGCATCCGCCGCCGCAGCTGCACCAGGAGGGGCGCCTCCTTGCTTTGAAGAGGTAGGGGAGGCCGCCATTGGATCTTAGCTGAGTCGGCAGGGAGAGCTACGCCCGCTGCGTTGGAGGAAGCGGAGGGCAGGAGGCCTCAGGGCCAGCGACCTGCGGGAGATCTAGGAGCGCAAGGGTTGCAGAATGGAGCCCAAGAAGACTAGATCGTGTCAAGTCATATGTCCTCTCCTCTTGACCATGTTAGCATCAATGAAGTTATGGGATGCTCCCCCATCAATCAAGACTGTCACCTTGTGCCCCTGTAGGACACCTCTGACCCTGAATGTATGATACCTCGGAAATCTTGACATCGAGGCCATGACTGGGCCCTTAGCCCTAGCCTGTGAAGACTCCTCTCCTAATGCTGGATGTCCCTGGTCCTATGCTTGCTCCACCTCCTCATCCTCGTCATTGTCACTATCAGAGTATACCTCAATGTAATGGGCCTTTCCCGTTTTGTCCTTCCCAGCACATCTGTGTCTTGGTGCCCGTGGTTCCTGACAGCTGAAATTTATTTTTCCTCAATTCTCTCCTAGTCTCTTCATCCAGTTTGGGCTTTCTGGTCCAATCTCTCTGAGCTGGTCTGGTCTTCTTAGTCTTTGGGGTAAAAATGGGTTTTGGTGGAAACCGACTTTTAGGTACTGCATCTTGCATGTCACGAGCTCTACTGACTGCATCCTGTAAAGAGGTAGGCTTGTAAGCCTTGACTCATCCTCGTAGAGGCTCCAATAACCCCTCAACAAACAACATCACCAAACGGGTCTCTGAAATGTTTGTCACCATCACAACAACCCTCTGAAACTCAGATATATAAGCCTCTGAGCTACCTGTCTGCATGAGCTGAGCCAACTCTCTGAAGTGAATCTTTGGTTCCTTCCTGTCAAATCTCTCGATGAGCCTCTGTGTGAAGTCCAGGTAGGAGGTAACCCCGACATGGGTTTGATATTATGGTAGTTGCGGGAGGTATTAACCTCCATGTGTAACCCTGACAAGAATAGAATATTTCGAAAAGCAAGAAGAAACCCTAAAGCTTTGGACATAACCCTAGAAGACAAGTTGGCTAAAGAAAATAATTAATATTGAGTCTTTAGCCTCCAGAAAGAGAAGTCAGCCCAGACAGCTAAGAAAGAGCAGTATAAATACATGATGCCAGAGCTCATTTGTACACACACAACTCGCAATTGCAGAAATTTAGTGCGCACTGCAGAAATTTAGTAAGTGAGCAAGTTTGGAGAGTAGCTGCAGCTATTGCAACTTGTATTTTCGGTTTTAGGATTGGACTTTCTCTTGGTTATTGTTTGGACTTTCTGCCTTGTGCGCTAGCTCTGGAGAGAGGTACGCTACATTGATTGGTTATTGGTTCCTGGGTTGCTTCCGAAATTATTCTCTCTGTCAAGGTTAAGGTGCTTGGGGGTGGCTTCAGCCTATGGTTGGGTGGCAATATTGCTATTGTTAGAATATAGAAGAATGTGTGCTCGTTTTACCATTGATACCCTCATCACCCAACCATAGGCCGAAGC
>SNQJ01S0088008.1:22848-33584 GCA_010110895.2 Picea sitchensis | reverse complement strand
GAATGTATTTATCCTGACAACACCGAACTACTTTACCAAGTGGACCAAAGTTATCCCTCTTAAGAATGCACAAGATGAGCAGGTTATTAACTTCTTAGAATCTAATATCTTTTATCACTTTGGTCTTTCGCTTGAAATAATTTTAGAGAATGGATAATCGTTTATTTCGGTAAAGATTAATCGGTTTCTAAGAAAATTTGGAGTCAAGCACTTCCCCTCATCCACCTTTTACCCTCAGGGAAATGGGAAATCCAAGTCTATTGACAAGAACCTGATCGATATTTTGAAAAGGATTATTGACGATAAGCCCTACCAATGGAATACTCTCCTCACATATGCATTATGGGCTGATCTCACAACCACAAAAAATAACACTGACCACACTCCTTTTCAACTTTTATATGGCCAAGAAGCTATTATGCCTGTTGAGATTGAACTCACATCTCTCTATTTATCAATGAAAGATGTAGAATATAATTCTACTGATATTTCCCAGAGGATGAATGCCCTGCTATCCTTAGAAGAACAAAGGAATCATGCATTGGAAAATCTAAAAAAAGGGCAATAGATAGTCAAGAAATACTTTGATAAGCATGCCAAATCTGTCAAGTTTAAAGTAAACGACAAAGTCTTGCTTTGGTACTCTACACATGCTGATAAAAACAAGCACTCCAAATTCCAAAAACTCTGGTTAGGTCCTTACAAGATCGCTCTAGTAGTCAGAAATAATACTTACATGTTGTTGATGGGGCCTAAATCTCCTGACTCAATAGTAGGAACCAACCCTGCCACTGAGGCCTAATTAGACTCTGCAACGTTTGGAGTGGAATGGTTCTCTAGATCTTGCGATCTGGCCAAATTATCGATGGGCTTTGTGTTTTCTTGTGAAGGCTCTTCCTTCAGTTATGACTGTTCTTTTTCCATATTTTCTCTTGGGTGGGGTTGGTATGAGAGATGCAAGCCAGCATAAGCCAAATTGACGAGTAAAAAGACTGATTTTTAACTACTGGGAAGAGGCTGAGCTTGGGATAACCCGCTACTCGAACATGCAGACATCGATTATATGCCAAAGGGTATAGTACTAATACATTAACCAAATGAGCATCCAATTACTGTCTGAGAGAAACTAATTAACAGAAAGAAAACACATATGTAATCAAGATCACGATAAGAAAAATAATTCATCTACCATAACATTCATCACATAACAACACAACGATTTATCTTCATCATTGAAGTAAAGAATATCAAAACATTGCACAGAATAACTTGACAACATAATTAATTGCTCTTACTCATTTACTGCATCATTCATGGAACATGAAAGGAAGTAATTTTTCTCCAATTCCAATCACATATATCTGATGAAAATAGCTTGTCTTTGGTCCAGAAGTACTTCTCAATTCATAGCAGTCTCAAGATAATTATCAACAACCAAAAGAAAGAGTTCTTACAACAACGATCGACCCCTTGTTCATTGGTTGATGTCTCTATTTATAATATCATGTTTAACTGTAATCAACAACTAAATATAGTTTGAGCCAAACAAAAATCACCACGTGGTGTAATCATCCAACAGTTTCTTTAACAGTCCACCCGAGATGTCTCTTCAAAAGGGTGACTTCTTTCATATTCAGACCAGCCGATAAATAGATCTTCACAGGTTTGATACCATGGGAACCTGTGCTGTTACATAGGGGCAACATATAATCCTCTGATATCCACTGTTTGCACTCGGTACTTGACCAAACTAAGGTTCAACTATTGTAGCATGACCCAAGCCCTGATCGAGTCTTCTGCAAGTTGTTGCACTTGCCCTGGTTTTGTATCGGTGACCTTTGTGCACTCTTTGGCCCATAGCGATTCCTCCTCAGCATGTATCTTGAGCACACTACTTAGGTCGATAAATTCATTGGGGGTGCCAAACTTAGGGAGACCAACATCCTTCATTACTTTATTAATTTTACCCTAGTGCTTCTGGCACCTGGCCCATTGCTGTTGGATTTATCGGTATGGGTCCCATGACATCTTAGCCCAGTACTCAACATAACTCTTCATGTGGTCGAGACTTCTCTTGCCTACCAACTGAATGCCATGTCTTTCCTGTTCTCGACCCTGCTAGACCACCTCAATATATTCGAGTCTTTCTACCGCTTGCTGTTCCTTTTCATGCCATCGATCCATCTCCTTACACGTTGCGAGTGTCATGAGAGTGTCTTAATGGAACTCGACTATGTTCATGGTTAATAGGTGCCTTTCTTTCTTGAACTCACTGTAAAATCCATTGAACTCACTTCTTAGATACACAGTGGTATGCATGGCACTTTTGTAGTACTCGGCCAAATGGTGAACATGTTCGAGCTCCTTTAGGGTGGTGGCTAATTCCTTTTCATTCCTCTTGTCTCTATCTTGGGCGATGTTAGAGAGGGATTTTCCCATGCCAATCAGTTCATACGTATGAGCATCTGCTATGTTTATTAGGTTCTCCTCTGTGGTTACTAAGATGGAATGATCCAAGGTGATCCTTCTCTTTTTTTTCCGTTCTTTGAATGATGGCCTTTCTCTTTTGATCACAAGAGATCGCATAGATGTGTTCTACCTCGTCTACCCAGTCTGGTATCTGCTGATCACCCCATGTGATGTTGTTTCCTAGGCTACTCATAGTGTATATTTGTTCAAGAGTGGGTTCTCGAACTTCGTCGTTCAAACTTGTAGATCCGACCTCTACTTGTTGCTCGTCAGAGATTTGAGTAGTGGGAGAAATAGAGGTGTCGGGTATAGACTCGTTACTTACTTGCTTGTCAGCCGTAGAACTGCCAACTTCCTTTTGCAGAGGTTTACCACTCAGGCCTGCATTTTTTTCCAGTTCATCGGACTCCCTCATGTCGAGGTCATCCTTAGCTTCTGTTTCCTTTTGTGAGATCTCCTTGTCATGAACCTCGGGCCCAGGGGAAGAGGTTTTCTCGGGACCTGGGGAAGGGGTACTTTCAGGACCTTTTTCCTATTGAACTTGCACCGGGGTACCATGAGAGCGCTCCAGGCTCTCATCATCGCTGTATATATGTATAAGCGTGCTCAATGGATTAGGAACTTGTGTTTCTATCGACACCCAGCCTATCTTTGATTGATTTGCTCCTCCTTCCAAGGGATTGATCGACGATGTTGTGGATTTAGGGTTCCCTAACCCATTGGTGTTGTTGGGAACTGTGGGACTAGGATCTCTTGACTCTGTCGGGACTCTTTGGACAGTAGTTGAAATCCTAGGAATTACGACAAGATATGGGTCATCCTGCATCCACTTCATTAGTAGATGAGTTTGATGGTATAAAAGTGCGCCCCTTTTTTGTGAAGTTTGATCTTCGGGGGAATATCCGATTTGTACCAAGGATTCCTGATGAGCTCCCGCAACCTCAACATATTCTTGGGAATCACTCTTTCCTTTGTCCAATTCATATGCTGCTACTCCTTCAGGGTATCGACTAATTTCTTAAACTGCTTGTTCCAAAACTGTTGCCTGTTCTTCGTAGTTCATAGGTCTAAATTTGGTTCCTCGAGGATCAACATTTTTGGATGCCACCCCATCCAAGTCTTGAGCGTTCTTGGTGAAAATTTCATCCTTGAAATGGTCATGGGAATAGGGCCAATGAGATGATACATGTGACACGTGCTGCAGGACCAATCCCTTGGGATTGTGTTTGCGAAATCGACCAGTTTGGAACCAAAATTCCAATTGACCTAGCCCAAGTTGTTTAGCATGCGTGATGTCTTTGACCATGCATAAGCTGATATGAAACCCATACAGTATGAAATACCACTTCTTGTCTTTTACTAAAGTTGCATTGTATCCTTGCAATATGGTTTGATAGCAAATTTCCCCTAACACTAGCTAGTCGAGAACATAAATGGGAAATAAGTGGGGTGCCCCTGTGGTGCCAAAAACCCTGATGTAGATTTCCCGTTCATCCAAATACCAGTGACCAATTTTGGCTATAACCTTCTTTGCCTCATCTGACAATCTAGGGCACTCTTTTATGAAGAGCAAGAAGTAAATGCGTGCAATAAAATGTTCACAGATAACAACATAGGATTTCTTGTACATGTTTTCCCATAGGATATTGTAGTAGACATGGACTACAAGCTCCGAAGAGTGCCAATTGAGGTTCATCCCAGCAAAAGCATTCCTGGCACAAATGACGTCCAGTAGATATGAGGCCATGTAGAAGGCAGGGGTATCTCCCTCCTTCGGCACCTGAGCCTATCTTATGTAGGTGCTTAGCTGTTTGGAGATGATGGCACCCCAATTGAAACCCGTGCCTGAAATCACAACTGTAAAAGCTAGAGGTATCCAACCCTCTGAAAACTGGGCACAATACTTCTCTCCATGCAATCTGTAGAGGAGAGCCATGAGATATATGTATGGTTCCATAATATTGGCTGTTGGATACCAGCCAATGGTCTGGTTTATGAACTTTTTGTCTTCCCTCCACCAATATGCCATGATTTTGTTGGGAGGACACTACTTGTTGGGAGGACACTTTAAAATGTTTACTAACCACTACGCGCTGAAGTAACTAGTCAACAATCCAATGTTGGGGGGAAGAATATGCAGATGGATTCTGCTATTTTAGGAATATGATTTCAAAATTGTGGTTAAACCAGGAATAATGAGCAAAGGTCCTGACCACTTGTTGATTTTGGAACACGACGAAGAGCCCACTAATTCATAGGATACACTGCCAGATGCACAACTACTAGCCATTAGAAATATCAATGACCACTTCGCAGACATAGTCCAGTTCCTATCAACAGGAATGGCACCTAGTGAGTATACAATTCAACAGAAGAAACAACTAGTGGTGCCCGCTGTAGACTTTTCACTTATAGCTGGACAACTATACAAGATGGGACCTGATGAGATATTAAAGAGGTGTTTTATGGAGGCAGAGAGACCATTGATCCTCATAGAAGCTCATGAAGGCATTGCAGGAGGACATTACATAGGGAGAGAAACTGCGTAGAAGGTTCTGAGAGCTAACCTTTGGTGGCCTACCTTACACAGAGATGCTAAAGATTATTCTGGAGCCTGTGATGTATGCCAAAGAGTTGGAAAACCGTCCAGACAAGATGAAATGCCATTAGCACCACATTTGACCCTACAAGCCTTTGATAAATGGGCCATTGAATTCGTGGGACCCATAAACCCACCAGGAAAGCACACAAGAGCAAGGTACATCATCACTGTGATAAAATACTTGACTAGATGGACTGAAGCCAGAGAATTTAAGGACTGTAGTGCAACTACACCTGCGCGCTTCATATTTGATGACATCATAACCAGGTTTGGATGCCCCAAGATCCTTATGAGTGATCAAGGCACACATTTCATAAATAAAACTGTTGAATCCCTAACTGAAGAATTTGCAGTCCACCATCAAAAGAGCACACCTTACCATCCTCAGGCAAATGGGACAGTTGAAGCATTCAACAAGATCTTGGAGACAACACTGACGAAGATTTGTAGTGTGAACAAGGATGACTGGGATTTAAGAGTACCAATAGTACTTTGGGCCTATAGAACCACTTGTAAGAAACTAACAATGCAGACCCCTTTCAAGTTGGTGTATGGCCTCGAAGCCATTATACCAATGGAATACTTGGTGCCAAGCTTAAGAATTGCTGCATTTACATACATGGATGACACTGGTGCTGTTCGTGAGAGGCTTGCACAGTTGGTCGAACTAGAAGAGGACAAATTTATTGCAGGGTTCCATCAACAGGTTCAGAAGGAAAGAGAGAAATCCTATCATGACTGGAACATCAAGAAGAAGACATTTAAACAAGGTGATTTGGTGTTGGTATATGACAGTAAGTTCCTGAAACATCTTGGGAAGATCAGTACGCATTGGCTTGGGCCATATGAGATCACCTATGTTACAGAGGGAGGAGCCACGCAACTGAAAACTTTGAATGGAGAATGGAAGGAAGGATTAGTGAACGGGAGTTGGCTGAAGTTGTACTATGAAAACTAGTTGCCTCATATCTCTCAGTAAAAGGATGAAGAAAAGGGTCTAGGTACTAGGTCTAGTTGAAACTGGGTACCAGACACATAAAATACAGTCTACACAAGGAAGAAGAGGAGGCATAAAGTAGAAAGCAAAGGCTGTACTGCACAGTCCAAAGTGGATTTAAAATAGAAGGCTCATATCTGAAGTGCCTCGGGACGAGTCACCTATGAGCGTTGGGGGCCTATTGGCCCTTGGTTATGGAAGGAAGCGAAGATCAAGGAAAAAAAGGTGAAATGCGAACTGCGCGGAAGACACAGTGACTATCACTGGGTCAAAGTGAGAAAAATATAAAAAAATACAGAGTGAAGTAAGGAAAAGCAATCCGTTGAACGAGGATATCGAGGATGACAGATCAACGAGGAAGAAGGATCGTGGAAAACTCAACAAGCGGAAAAATCCACCATTGGATGCTTTGGAGCACCGTGTGAGAAGGAAGGAAAGATAGGCTGGCGAAGCCCGAAAAATATGGGTCAAGTTGACCTACGGTTTTAGACACCTAGGGTTTTGTTATCTAGGGTTTTGGCACCTAGGTTTTGACCTAAGGCTGTCAGTGAGCTATTGAATGTATAAATAAAGGTCAAGAGGACCTGGGCGGGATTGTTGTCATTACTACTATTGTTGTTATGAGTGATTATTGTTGTAAGAGAGAGAAGTGCTAAGTGTGAGGGCCTTCTGGTATTGTAAGATCTTCAATTGGGTGCGAAGATCAAGTCCTGCAGTTGGGTGCATAGGAAGGGGAGAGGAAGAGAGAAGAAGAAAGAAGAAATGCTAGCTAAGAGCACATACAAGAACTGTATGCTCTACCTTAATATATTATAAGCACAGTTCTGTGGATGTAACCCTAGAGAGAGGGTGAACCACGTATATCTTGTGTCATGTGTGTTATTGATACTATGTTCTTTGTCATTGATGTACTGCTATTTTATTGCTGTGGTAGATTAGATCTATAGCTGTGCAGAGTAGATCTAAGTTGATAGGTGATATATGCATGCTGTGTTGTTCTAGTATTCGATCCACTTGATATTCCCCTTGGTTGTAGACATATCTGTCCTACAACCCCCTCATAGCTGCTTCAGGTGAGACTACATCTACGTCGCAGGTGTTTCCGAAAGGGCCAGTAGCTAGGGCTTGTTGGTGCACTCTTAGAGCCAAACCCTAGGTCTGCCCCTGTGCCAACATGTGGCAACTTTATCTCTGAGAAGAGATGTGATGACTACATTCATTCACCAGAAGATGATTACAATGAGGCTTTGAGGACTTTTTATGATAAAAATGAATGCCAAAACCTTATACATCCAAAAAACTAACCCTAGGAGATGAAACACCAAAAGTCATGTGGGCCCCATTTAAGTAAGTTAGTATATTAACTTCTTGGGGTCATAAATTTTGCATACGATATCCGTTTTAGGTGCGTGATAGCTCATTGGAAAGGTATTTTTGAGAAATACACATTATGCCATAAAATTCTGACTTCATCTATAATTTGACTGTGGCGAGCCAAAAAAAAACTATTTAGGGCCCATAAACAACCCTTGAAGTACAACAAGATGTGCTGAGATGAAAACATACAAAATAATCCAGTTGGATTAGGTGGGAGGCCACCAATATCCACCTGGAAGATGTGTAGGGATTCCAACAGCCCCAAAAGTGCAGAACCCACAATTACAAAGAAGTACAAAAGAACGTGTTAAACTAAAAAATGACAAGAGGAGCCAGTTGGAACAGGTGGGTTGCCACCAATATCCACCTGGATCAATCCTCCCCCCTTAGGAAGCAATGGCCTCCATTGCATTGAGTGCCCAAGGAAGAGGGGAAAGCATTTTATGAATCTGAATCTTGGTGAGTTGCGTGCCTTGTTGGAGAAGTTGTGCTTCTTGGCTTGTGGAAGACTATCCCAAACCTATTGCTGGAAGATTTGAATCTGTTCCACCAACATGTTGTATTTGGGTTTGATGGGGCATTGTGTAGGAACCATTGTAGGTGAAGAAACAATATATTCTCTCTCTTTGACAATCTATTTTTGCTGGATATAAGGTGTTGAGGCTGCAGTGGTTGTATTGGTCTTTTGTGCATCCTTTGAAAAAACTGTTAAGAGGATGAATTTTGTAGTAGGAGAGATTACCTCGCGGCATTGTCTTGGTGGATCAATAGTCAGAACTACCTCTGATATCCTGTAGAGCTGATCTCCCAGAGTAATGATGACACTACAGGGTCTAGACTCATAGACAACATGATGTTTCCACATATATGGTTGTCCCAAAACAACATCACAGACATCAAGAGAGGAAACATCACACACTACCTCATCCTTGAAGGGATGGATGCCATAGGATAGGCGACANATGACACTACAGGGTCTAGACTCATAGACAACATGATGTTTCCACATATATGGTTGTCCCAAAACAACATCACAGACATCAAGAGAGGAAACATCACACACTACCTCATCCTTGAAGGGATGGATGCCATAGGATAGGCGACACTATTGGCTAATGCAAAGATCTCGTCCCTAGTGAAGCTACCCGATGTTGTATGGCTAAGGGTGTGGTGTTTTTGACAACCCCAACTGTTTGGTGACCTTAGCTGAGATGAGGTTCTTTTGGATGCCGCTATAAACAATGAAATGTAACGACATCCCGTTAACCCACATCTTTGAATGGAAGAGGCCCTCCCCATATTCAATATCTACTGGTTCTTCTAGCTGAATTATTGTGGTACAGACAATAGCAGTGGGGTTTGCATCGATGATCTGTCTGTTTTCAATATTTTCTGGATCGTATTTCAAATTAGGTTTTGGCTATGTGTGTTTGACCTCGACCACCAATGACTTTTTTGAGCGGCATTCATCGGTGTTGTTCCAGGGTATTTTGTGGAAGTCACACTGCTTCCTAGTGTCTTTACTGTTCTTTGGTTGTTTTAGATTTGTAGACCCGAATTCCCATTTGTTCTGGTGCCTAAATTTCTGCTTGATTTTGACAACATATCGATAGGTGACTCTCAATGATGATATGTTTACGAAATCCATTTCATTTTGGATGTACCTATGCAGAGCCCCATGGTATTTCAGAACCAGATGCCACTGAGAGTCTTTGATACCCATCTTGGTGTTCAAGGTATGGAAAGAATTCGTGAACTCCGACACTGTTTGGATCTTCTCTTTCCACAGTGTGGTCCATCTCATGTACTGGTCTTCATAGTTATCAACAAGATAGTATTTTTATTTGACCCCAAGTGGGATCGACCCCATATATTCCAGATTCCTTTGTGTAACTTTCTCCTAGTAAGTTTCCCACCAATGTTTGGCATGGGGGAGAGCCTTTACGAGTGCGAAGGTGATCTATTCCCTGTCAGAAAATTTTTGAACAGAGAAATAAACTTCTAATAGATTTAACCATTTTTATAGGGCATACACATCTATCTGACCTTCAAATATGGGATTATAAAAATTAACTTGTACCTTTAAGGGAGAGGTTCATCCAAAATGGCCGCTTGATGAAGATGCACCTTTTGCTATCAATATGCGTTGAAGGATGTGTGGAAAATTCTCCATCATTTCCTCCCTCTGTTGCGCGAGAGCTTTCTCAAGCAACAGGTTAATAGAATCTTCTGCTCCACCGTTTTTCTTTTCTACCACCATCGAGGGTTTCTTGGGCATGTGAGAGTGATTTTCCTCAAGAGAGACAAGCTTGAGACCCAACTGGCTATACTCGGACCTCGTTGGGGACATGCACAAAAAAAATGATCAAGAGCAACTTGCTATGATACCACTGATCCAGATTATTTTCAGAACAAAATGAAAGAAGAGTAATTATAATGAAGTACTCATGAAAATTTCCAAAAATAGAGAAATACATCAATACTTGATTTCTATTAATGAAAGAATTATAAAGAGACTGCAAAAATACAGAGTGTAAGACTCGCTAGAATGGTGGCAACTTTATCTTTGAGAAGAGATGTGATGACTATGCTCATTCGCCAAAAGATGATTACAATGAGGCTCTAAAGGCCTTTTTATGATAAACATGAATGCCAAAAATTTAGACATCCAAAAACCTAACCCTAGGAGTTGAAACACCAAACTTCATGTGGGCCCCGTTTGGGTAAGTTAGTACATTAACTTCCCGGGCTCGTAACTTTTGCATACGATATTCGTTTTAGGTGCGTGATAGCCTGTTGGAAAGGTATTTTTGAGAAATACACATTACACCGTTAAACTCTAAATCTGTCTATAATTTGATTGTGGCGAGCCAAAAAACCATGTTTTAGGGCCCCAAAATAGCGTGGAAGTACAACAAAATGAGTTGACATGAGAAAATACAAAATAAGCCAATTGGATTAGGTGGGAGGCCACCAGTATCCACTTGGAATATTTGTAGTCTTCAGACAACCCCAAAAGTGTAAAACCCACAATTAAAAAGAAGTACAAAAGAATGTGCTGAACTAAAAACTGACAAGAGGATCCAGTTGGAATAGGTGGGTGGCCACCAATATCCACTTGGATCAACATTGATTTTCTTGGAAAATCTTGATATAGATCTTGCTGACCATACTTGGTACAAGGATATCATTTATTATTTCTTACATTAGAATTTTCCAGATCATTTAGATTCACATCACCGTAGAAGACTACGCTTGATAGCCCAAAAGTTCCTCATCTTGGGAAATATT
>SNQJ01S0088007.1:65096-88199 GCA_010110895.2 Picea sitchensis | reverse complement strand
AGATTAAGCATTTTGACATTTTATTTATTTATTTGAAGACCTCTTGTAAAGGTACTAATTGATTATTTTGGTACTCTATAAATTTTAATTTAATTCAATAATTTTGAATATTAAAATCCACTTGTGGCCATAAATGGTCATTGAGACTATAAAAAGTACAAAGATGAGTAAGCATTGGGAGTGCTAAAGCATATTTGTCAGAACTGTAAAAGAAATAAAATAGTACAAGGAGAGCATCAAAACAAATACCATCGAACCCTAGCAACCCCAAAAGAAAGAAAAAAAATTAATATATATATATATATATATATATATATATATATATATAAATGGTTGAGGGTTCATAGGGAAACAAAAAAAAAGAGAGCCCAAAACCAACGAAACTATCAGTTGTCATCTCTTCTAACATTCATGGTTGAGAAGAATTGTGTAAGGAGTTTCATGCCGTCTATTGGTTTTGTGTCTGATAGTCTAGAATGTACGTTGTCTCACTAACATAGTATTGGAGTTTGCCTCATGATACGTTTTGAAATTAGATCCATGAAGAGGTTGAAGTAAGAGTCATGATCTTGTATTTAGCAATTTCAAGGTATTTGTCTCTAAGAGCATTCTACCGAATGTGAAGTATCTCACAAAGGACTAGGGTGACACATCTATTGTCCTTATACTGTACGAAATTCCTCAATGAGCCATGAGAGTCTTTGAACAAGAAATGATAATGACCATGGATTTCAATGNCTGCTAGCCAGGGTCTTAGAAGGGCAGTCCAATACTTTGTGAGAAAGGAGGATTGCCCATGATGCTTTGATCCCAAACGTTTATATGAGCTCCATTGCCAGGCTTCCAAGAGAGAGAGGAGATCAAGGGAGTTGTGCGTGTGATGAGTTGCCAATTCGAGTGAGCTCAAGGAGTCTGATAAGGGGACGTCTAAACAACTTTTTCTAGAGGCAACTTGCCAATATTTGACTTTGATTACATCTTTCTACCTTTCCACCTTCCCATGAACGATCCTATAGACCAATTTAGCCCCCAGTGCTAGGTTCATAAGAGTAGGATCTCGGATCGTCAATCCTCCATTTGCAAGAGGCAGTGTTACTAATTACCAACTAGCCAGATGGAATTTCTTTCGGTCCGTTTTGCTTCCTTGCCAAAGACAATATCTTATGGCTTTTGTTGTTGCTTAACTGAAACTGGAGGAGGCTAACAGAGAGGAGCACATGTAAAGAAAAAGAGTATACAGAACAAAATATATAAGTAATAACCTGCCATGAAGATTTAGCCAGTGGAAAGCAGTTTGTCATTTTATATTTGACCTTTGCAAGAATCGACTATCAGCGTGTCAATGAGAGGGGAGATTTGGCAATCGAGACCCTTATATATTTGAAGATCTCATGATTTGCTGTAAATTCTAGAGATCTCACGATTAGAGCTATAATTTGCGCTGGCACAGTCCAACCATATACTTGACACTTTGCTTTGTTTACCATTTTGATTGAGGCGTCTAAATAGTGGTCTAGGATGGACTTGAATCTTGTGGCAATTTGCACCGACGCTCCCCCAATAAACAATGTGTCGTCGACGAATTGTGTGGTGTTCGCTGCCTTTACACCCCTGACTATCCTTATTCCTAGACATCTCTCTGATATCCTGGCGAATTCCAAAGCCCGTCCCAAAGCCTCTGCCATGAACATGTAGAGTGGGGGAAAGAGGGCAGCCTTGGTGTAATCCTCCGGATCCCCCCACAAACTTTGCAGGTCTCCAATTGACCAACGAGGCGATCCAGGGTCCTCCCATGCATGCCTGAATCCATTGAATGAAGTGCGAATGGAAGCCAAATTTTGCCAGGACCTTGTGCAGGAATGAATGTCTTACTTTGTTGAAAGTGTTTGCCATGTCTAACTTGATTACTAGTCCTTTCTCCTTCGCTTCGCTGCTGGAGTGTACTGCTTCTTGGATGATGATTATATTCTCATTGATTTGTTGGCCTGAAAGAAACCCTCCTTGTTCCAGTGAGATGAGGGTGTGAAGGAGGGGGCTTATTTGTCTTGATATTCTTTTTGTAAACAACTTATAGGAGACATTGCAAAGCGAAATCAGCTTGAACCTCTAAAAGGAGGTGGGATTTTCTTCTTTCGGAATGAGAGCAAGGAAGGACAAGTTGATCAGCCCTCCAACCCACAGTTTTACTTCGGAACTTTCTAGCAATCTTTTTAGATCATCTTTAATAAATAATATTCCACCAAACTTTGTCAAAATGGGGTGTTAACCCATCCGACCCGAGGGCTTTGTCTGGCTCCATCGCCTAGAGGGCCTCCTCGATTTCTTTCTCTGTGAGCGGGAGAAGCAACTTTCAATTCTCTTCCTCTGTAATAAGCTTTTCAATATTCTCTAGCATTTGCTCTACTGCCAAAGAGTAAGCTACATGTCCTTCAGTGTACAAGGCTGAGAAGTGATCATGGGTTGTTGTCGGAAGCTTTTAAAAGCTGGCCACATGATTTCTAACTCTGTGGCCTTTAGTTTTATTGTGGAAAAACTTTGTTTTTCTATCTCCATATTTGAGCCGAAGGCTACATGATTTTAGTCTCCAGTGTTCCTTTTCCTCCTTTTGATATTTGAGTGAGCAGTTCCATTGCAAGACCTTGTTCTTGGAGTTGGAGGCCCTTTGTGTATACTTCATCTTCCATTTGGCATTGCAGGTTGTGGAGTTTCTCTTTACATGTTTTCCTTGCTTTTGATAGAGAGATGTAGGAGGATTTAGCCTAGAGACGTAGGCTATGCTTCACTGATTTGAGTTTTTGTTCCCAGACAAATGATGGTGATCCCCATGGGCATGTACAGCTGGAATCTTGATATACTAAGCATAATCAATCTGATTCATGAGTCATGGTATCTAACTAATAAGAACAGATTGGCATATTTCATTTCCATATTTCACTTCCAGTATATCCTTTAATTTCATTGAGATGTGAACAATTTTGGCATTTATAAGTCTATGGTGGTGAAAATTTAAATGGTAAGAAATCTGGAACTTGTTAATGTGAATGTTTCATACATTGTCCATATATTCGATTCAGCTCCTTGTATGAATAGTAATGGTTTTCATTTTGTTGATTTATAGTTGATCTAGTGTGCTAGAAGCTAAGAAATAATTCGTAACATCTCATGTTAATTAAATGTGAATGCTAGTATATCATGATCTAAATCTTGCAAAGCTGGTGGTTCATATTGCAGCATCTTCATGGACTTAAATGTTGGTTATTGCTAAGATTAACATCACTACTACATGGTCATATTACTCCTTCGATTTGATAATACATGGCTGATCTATATTTGAGGCACAATTAAGCATTTTTTGTGGCAACAATAAGCAAATTCTGCGCTCACTAGGTGGTTGTAGAGTGTCACAAATCCCTTCATCTATTTCCAGCATTCTAATAGACAAGCACATGGATCATTCATGATTCATTTGAGGACTTATGATATTGAAGTAATCAATCAATTCATTTGCATACTGGTCAATTTTGTTAGGTTACAAGATTTTATAATCAATCTAAGTTAATTGCTCTCCCACTCTTACACTTACTCAATTTAGCTAGATTGACCATAGGGATTCCCCCCTAACTAGGGTACTTTCTTTCCTTAGCCTGAAGAGTGGGACAAGGCCACCAAGGTGACAATGGGTGATTTGTCTGAGAGTTGCCTCTAAGCTCTCCCGTTGAGGCTAGTACCTTTCCTTCTAAGCAATAATTTGAGCGGTAACACAGCCTAGCCCCCTCCTATAATCATGGCAATTATTTAACGTCACTTCAGAAAATTTAAAAACCCCCAAAAAACAGTGCATTTTACAGGGCAAATCACCTCAAAATTAATGCTTTGAAATACGGTAATCTGTAATGGAAAACAATAAAGAGCCCGGCAATAAAAAAGGAGCTCCAGATCTCAAATCAAAATCAGTGCCTTCCAAGTAAGAACCTGCTTATATCACAAAAGCCCCAACTAAAGAGGTATATTATACCAAGAGAAAACATGCGAATTAGACTGAAATATCTCATTATTAATTTTGCTTTATGCTCAGTAAGCCTTACAATAACAATAGCTCCTGACAATGCAGCCAAGACTCAAACTAATAAACCTTCTAATCCATTATCCTACATGACCATGGATGAATAACCACATACAAAAAAAATTACCGCACAAATAAATATTCAGGCTGCTTTCCAGAAACAGGGAAGGATGCACACTACAGTGTTGGCACCTCTACTACTAGAATCCTTTTTGTCGAGATCGAACTTTAGACTCTTGTACATGAACATAAAAATTTATCCAGCAACAAAATATCCTCTGTTGTACAAACTGAATCTTTCAGGAAGCTTCCTGTCATCCTGTCATCCTCTGCTGCATCAAAAAACTGAATCATTATCAGGGTACATGAATCAGAAAGCCTGCCTGCAGATCCACCATTTCACTTCACATGGTTTCGGTTCCTAACCTACCAGGCAAAATTTACTATTATATATCTCCACTAGTGTTTGATAACAGATTCTTTGAATTGTTTCCTCCATGAAACGTAGTTCAGTTGGTCTTTTTCAGAAAAGGTGCATAGCTATGATCTGCACCAAAATGGAAAACAGATAGATGAAACTGCAATGTGCCAGGCATGAGCACACAAAAGCCCATGCTCCACTTCCTGCCTTCAGCAATGGTAAAAACTAAATTGACTCCATATCACAATGGAAGGAACTAGAAATTGCCATAAGATCCCACTGGACTTGAATTTACTCTCTGAACAGCATATTCTACCATGAGCCAAATTCTAATCAACAAGCTTCTTCAATCTGTTAATGGCAAGACTTGCTGCTTTGTTGGTTGGTTCAAGCACAAGTGCATATCTGAAATCTGCAACAATGACAAAGAATAGTTAGAATTGAATGTCTAAATTAAGGCCAAAATAGATAAAAACAACTGCAATTACCTCCTTAACTTGCAGCTGCAATCTACCAGGCCAATGGATAAGTAAATTGAACAGCATTGCATACATCATAATACAACATTGTCCTTCATCTATAGTCTGGAGTGTAGACTAAATATAATTTCAGCAAGGGTTACACACTTCATGTTACCTGATTAGTAAAAAGCCAACTATCAATACCCAAAGTTATTTTCAGAGAAAAACCTGACTGAAGCCCATAGCTGTCAGTTATGCCTTAGGTGAGATCATGTGATAGAAAAATGTTTGAAAAACAATCAACTATGCTTGATTATTTTCAGATAAAAACCTGAGTTGAAGCCTGTTGACACCCAAAAGCGCAACATAGGGTACCTGCTTTGAAATGGTTGCAACACCTTATTATTTAATTATATTTAATAATATACTAATAGGTGGGACCCCTTGCGTGACTTGTGTGACTATGATGAAGAGATGACACTTATGTTTTATGTGCTTATGACTTGGTTGCGAAATGAGTTCTACAGTTTATTTTCTTTTAAGTAGTTGTTGAAATAATTGATCAAACGATGTTATGGGCGATATGATTTAACGGAGAAATGATGTTGTCTTTATATAACCCTCACAGGTGTTATTATGCTGTATTTAGTTTGAAATGATCCAGACTCCATGTTTCAAGTTGTATGCGATATATGGTGTGGTGATTACCTTGATTTCATGTTACAAGGGTTGCGTGCATTTGTTAAGAATTGGAAGTTTAAAGGTTGGGACATGGTATCCCTAGCAAGCTTTGATATATGTCACATTTGAGTTTTAAACAAGGGTTGGCGCATTTGTTAAGTTGGAGACTTGGGGAAATGCTGGTGTATTCGACTTGCATTAAATTGATTTGGAGTTAGTGGTTGATGTGTTGTGTGGTTAGCTTGCTCGTACTGGCTATGGATGGATGTAGATACGGCGTGCAGTAAATGCACATCGCTCTAACCCTCCTCAAGCCCACCACCCTAGCCCCTTTACATTTGCTCTTGTTGGTTGTTGCTCCGCTTTGTTCGGCCGTGGAAGAGGTATACAGGCTTGGTTGCTTCTCCTTATCAATTTTTACACAGGTATGAGTTTCTTGCTGCTCCATCCATGAATATTTCACTCTGCTCTTTAATTAAGTCAACAGTTGGCTCTTGCATTTGCTCGTTGTCTGTGCATTTCGAAAGTTATGATATATGGAAATTTTGACTGTGTATGGATTGGTGGTTAAGTGTTGGTCTCTGTGGCGTTCTATTTGAACCATGCACATTGAAAAGTTGTGTGGATGTCTCTTACTGTATATGGTATTCGTGCTTTACTTGTGAGAAAGAATACAGTTGAGGAAACTCTCGGGCCTGCCTTGCCTCTAGTTTCTTGTTTCTTCCCTAAGCGTATCACTGCTCCTTACCTATGTGTTATATGGACACTTTGCATGTCATTTAAGTTGTTGGTTTTCATGCCCGTTGTGCCCGCATCCTTGTAACAGCTCTGTGAATATAAATGTGAAGTTTTGTAGAAGTATTAAGCTTCTCGTGCTCCTTTTGGCTAAACCCTCAATTTGGTCAGCTCGCCCCCCTCACCGCATTACTCCTCACTGTTGTGTATTGAACCCTGTGTATTAGAAATTATCGTGGAAGATGACCCACCCAGAGTTTAGTAAAGGCATTGTTCGTGCTCTTTTTTTTGGTCACGGGTTTGATTGATTATTTGTTGAGCGAACGTGGAAGGAATGTTGAACCCACCTATCTGTTTGGTAATACAGTCTGTCACAAGGAAAAATATGGGGTCAATGGAAATGTTGCAAAAATATTGATAAGATACGACTTGCTATGTTTTGTTTTCATATGCGAAGAGCACCTATGTATGAACTATGTATGCTTGAGTGAAGTTTTACAAACAAGAATGCAATAAAAATGGGAAGTATGGTTAATTGTGGTTTCAGTCAAAATTTTATTATATACAGGGAGCCCTTTGGATACTTTGCAGGACCTTGTAGGTTAAGCAATATTGGGTAGATATTGTAGGCCACGGCCTGTCCTTCCTCGACGGTTTGTTGTGTTGGATGTGATTATTATGATGTCATTCACTCCTCAACTCTGTTATATACAAGCAGTGTTATTATTGTTAAATATCTCTTGGGCAATAAAATATAAATTGGTTATTGTGCAAAGAAATTTCTAAGGCAAATGAGCAGCGTTGAAATCAAACCCCAGTTCTGGAGTTGTGGAAACAAAGTGTTATATTTCAATTTTGAAACAGTAAAGGGTTTTGAATTTTAATTGACATTGAAGATGGCATTGTTTGATATATGATAGAACAGTATCCATGGGGGTCCTTTCTATTATACCATTTTACGCAAAATACATTCCCCTCATTATCCCAATTACATTTTTCACTCCCTGTTATGTTACTCATTTTTTTTAAGGAAAACTCTGTATGGAAATGAAGGAAATGATGTGGAAGTTAATTGATGATTGGTATTCTGTGAGATGGTTGTATACACGTTTGATTATTTTATTGATTGCTTGAACAATATTCGTAAATCTTTCCCCCTCCATGATATCACTTTACACTAAATACAAGCTCTCCATACTCCCAATGACCCTATCAATTCCCTGTTTGTGTGGCAATTAATAAATGGCATTTTTATGGATGGATTGCATGTGTCTTGTAGTAAATAATAGAGCCAAATCTTGATTTATTTAAGTCGAGTTTCATGTATGGTTTGATAAGAACCTCATGACTGATTAAATATTGCTACAGAATGAGTTTTTTCAGCAGGGGCAGTAATGGCCGAAATAATAGAGGCAGAGGTAACTAGCAGCGAGGCCATAGAAGGCCTCAGTTTTCTATTCACTTCGATGTTGATCCACAAGAGTTGAACCAGTTGTTTCAAGCTGAGTTTTTTAATTTGGTTGGCCATGGTATATTGCATCCCCAACCTGACAGACCCCCATTTCAACCTCCTCAGAATTTTCTCGGCATTCATGTTCCTCCACATGTGTCAATGCAGCCCGAAGTCCCCGCTAATGACGATTGGCAAGAAATTGTCCACCATCCTGTCTCTCACCACCGTGGTTGGCCCACTGTGTCATTGTCTTTACCACCACCAGTTAATCCCAATCTTCAAATTGTTCATGATGTTTCACCAATGCAGTCCTCGCACGCCAGCAAAAGATTAAAAATTGATATCCCGCAACTTGTGCAAGACGAAGGAAAAGCAGTGGCCTCCCCCTCCAGTTCATCCACAGAGTCTTCGAAGTCTGTGTCTTCACATCTCCACCTAAAAGATGATTGCTCCCATGTGATCAGCGCAATACAGCCCCAGGGGTCTAACCAATCAAAGGCTACCCCAGAAAATTCAAGAGGAGACAGCAGTGAGAAGAAGAAATATGCCTCACAAAGCAGCAAATATGGATTTTAATGATTTTTATGTGATTTAGTGATAAAGACGGTGTTTCATGATTTTCAGCAAATTTTTGGACAACAAGCTTTTATTTTGGATATTTTTGTGGATAAGATGGATATATTATTTTTTGGGATATGGTCTTAAATTTTGTTGATATTTAAATATCAGACTTAAATGATATCCATGGGAGCTACAAGGGTGTTATATGATCCAAATGATAAATTTTGTATTTTATATATGATGATTGGCAAAGAGGATGACGAGAGTCACAAGGGGTCCCACCTATTTAGTTATTATTAATTAGACCCTTATTTATATATTATTAATTATTTCTCCCCAAACTAATTAGTTAAGTTAACTTGACTTAACTAAATAAAGTAGTTGAACTACCTCAACTTATTGAGAAAGAATAAAGGTTCAATGAAAGGAAGAGACAAGGGGAGAATAGAAGAGGAACTACAACACTAAGGTTTGTTCTCTAGTTAGTGAGATAGCTTCAGTTTTCATTCATTTCTGAGTTTACTTGAAAGTCTAATACTCTTGATGACAACAGGGTTTTATTGAAGGCAACAGGATTCAAAACTGAATCATACATTTCAGCAGCTTGTTTTAAAGGTGTTTGATTTATCCTTGATAGTCTATGTATTCTTCTCTGTTTGTGAATTAATTTTCATGGTTGATAAAGAATATCTTACAGAGTGAAATGGCAGCATTTCGTGGCAAGCTGATCCAGATCATTAGTTTTAGTTTTATTTCACTATCAGAGTCTTTATGTATGGCTCCCATTGGAGACTTCTAAATCTGACTTTGGTCCATACCCTCGCAGGGGTTTGTAAAGAGAAATACAGTTTTTGTATCAGAATGAAATAAAATCAAATTGTTGTTCTGTCGCATACATGTATTTTCATGACTTGGTTCTTCCTTTCACTTTTGTCTCCATGTTTACTTTATTGTAAAATCTGTATACATTCATGTAGCTTTGTTTAAATTTTATTTTTATATTGCAACATATACAAATCATAAAATCAGCCTTGATCCTTTGTAATTAATACTTGTGGATTAAGTGAATGTTTTGAGGCTATAAACCCCGGGTGACATTCCCAACTATCTTGTCCTAGCCAGGCAAGATCTGAAAATGATTGAGTAAGGTGTTCCATAACTTTTACTCAACAAAGCCCAAACCCGTCAGTTATACCTGAGATGATCTTTGAAAAACAACACGACAATAATTCTTCTCGATTATCCTACTAATGGAGTTTATATTTAATAATGATCATATCTTGTATGATTACATGGCTTAGGATTTTTAAGTTATGAATATTTAATAAAGAGACTCTAGAAAAATTCAGTGTTTAATTAAGTCTCGTGTCATTTTATGGTTATGTAGGTGGTTGTCTATCTCTCCCTCCCTCGAGACATTGTTATGTATTGACTTTACATACATCAAAAGATCGCTCGCTCTCTCTCTTTGAGTATTCTAATTTGCATGGGGATGTGCAACATCTCTCTCTCTCTCTCTCTCTCTCTCTCTCTCTCTCTCTCTCTCTTCTAATTTGCATGGGTATGTGCAACATCAATACAGTATCAGGGCCAAGGATTGGCATATGGGAGGTCAGAGCCACTATCCAGCACTGGCATTTGGAAGGTCAAAGCTTGGTAGCAGGGTATTTGAGGAAGCACATGAGAAAGGCGTCATCATGGGTGCATGATCATGGGAGCATGGCCCAGGAGTGTGGTACACAAGAAAGTGAAAGTGAAGCCAGAAAAAAACAGGAGCAAAGTCCCACAAGCACGACAAGGCATGGTAATTGGGAGATGAGATAAAATGCCAGAATCGCCCCAGGAGAACCACCAAAACGTTGTTCACCAAATCAAAAATGGATTCGAATGGGATACACCTCGGAAATGCCAGAAATGTGTTATGGTGACATTTCAGATTTTTGAAAGAGTTTCACTTTTGGGAAACACCAAAACAGGATTTCAGTTCCCCCCCTGAAATGTTTCACGATTTTAATTTGGGATGCTTTTCAGCTTTCAGCACACTTGACAGCATTTCAGTATTCAAGATTTCAGCTAATAGACCCTAGTAGACCATACCTCATATACCCCATAAGCCACCTAGATGTGCAAACACTAGTGATTTGATTAAGTATAAAAGACATTTGGACTCTTGAGACTATTTGGGACCTCAATGTTTGTCTCATGGTATTTCCAAATTTGAAATTCACATTAATGAACATTGAATATTGTGTGAAATGATATTATGAAATTGAACATTGAATATGATGTCTAGAATGATAATTCCTAATATGAAATTCATGAATGGTACTCTGAAATTTGACTTGTGGTTATTTTTGCATATATATTCCTATGTTGCACAGGGACCCATCTCCCCCACCCCAAAAAAACCCATACCCAGTGTTTTGGGGACTTGGGAATCCCTAGAAAATGTCCCCAAACTTGGAACTTCATCAGGGACTCAAGGACTTCCTGGCTGTCCCCAAGAGTTCTGGGAAGATTTCAGAGATGTTTCGAACAGAGTTTTGATAAAATATAGACAGGAACAACAAGATGACGGAAAAGGCTCACTAGCCAACTCTTTTGTATTCACACCAATGATACATATTTATAGTACAATGGGCGATGCCACCTCATAGAGAGATTTGCTCTAGATCCTAAAAGCATGCATGATGACTAGGCTAGGCAATCTTAACTAACTCATTAGTCATCACTTGAGGATATATTACTAATATCCTAAATGAATAATACAAATATAGGTGACAATTTAGACTTAGTGATCGGTAAGGTAAGCCATAGGCTAACATTCCCCCCCTCAATCACAAGTCCGATCAATAAAACCAACAATTAAGCATAAACTAGTATCATTCCAAGTATTCATTCTGAAACTCTTGTGATGAGCCTCAATGAAGAACTCCCTGAAAAACCGTAAATCTGGATGTTGAATGGTTCATCTGAAATGAGCTTGAAAAGAGTTGAGATATAGAAGTGAACAGTTGCAATATCTGAACATTTCCTGATTACTTGTCAATTCGATCATTTTGCCAAGTATTTGAGCTAGAAGAATCTAATGTCTTCTGCTAATTGGTGAACATGTAATATCACCACTCTACTATCAGTGTATCATTGAAAGTGCTCTCTGAATATGTGGTTCAGGATAACCACTGACCAATTGATACCATGTATCTGATGGTTTTTGGATAACCACTAACCAATATTGACACTTTTAGGTGTCCAACAACATCCCAATGTGTAATGTGTATGATTCAATTGCAAGTCATTGAACCATAATCCTGCCAAAGTTTGCCATCTCTGGAAAATCTCATTATGTAATCGTGTGAGACAGGGTGCATGCAATTTGTTCACTTAATGTAAACTCCAATCTGATGAGAGCGAACGAAGAGAAATGAATCAACTTCTAGTCTCGCACATCCCTGAAAATGTCTGACAATTGAATCAAATGCCAAACTGCAATGCAGAAGGATCCCAATTATGTATGACTCAACTTAAACTTATTGAACCATAATTCTGCTAAAGTCTGTCATCTATAGACCGCAGTTGCCCATTTGGAAAATTCCATGCTCACCTGGCATACTTGTTGTCGAAACTTTTAGTCTGACAACCAATTCCATCATCAATTCCCCCCTTTGTCAACGGAAAGCTATGTTACCGGATCCGACCCCTCTAGATGTTGGATCCGCGGATCCGCATTTCGGAACCGTATCCGGATCTGCCCAGAAACGGCTAGGATCCGCCAGCAAGACGTTTCCCTCTGCATCAGAAACGGATCCCGCCTTTTGGAAACGCATCCCAGTTTCTGTCGACCCCACACACGAGGATCCCAAAGGATTTTCAACGTAATTTATACAATTAAATTATTAATGCATTGTGTTTGTTTTTATACAATTAAATTATTAATGCTTAAATTATTTATACATTTAACATTTAAGCAAACAGTGAAATACCTCTCCAACTCAATCTTAGTTTCAGTTCTAATGTTGTGATTCATGAATGGTTTTGATTATTAACTTTGAATATATATTTTAAAAAAATTTAAATATTATTATATTTTTTGTACGTGGTGTTTCCCCGTCGTATCTGGATCCTGGCTTTTCAAAAATCTGGTGGATCCAGATCCGTATCCGTTTCCTGGTAACTTAAGCTGAAAGGAGAGACCACAAGTGGTTTCATGAACCATCGTCACTAGAATTTTGAACTCCCCCCCTTAAGGTGCATGAGAGTTGCATCATTGTACTCCCTCCTTCTATGCTCAAGAGAGTACCATACTTGTTCCATTTGAGTACAACACAAAGTGGGCATGTGGAAACAACCACATGTTATCTCATCCCGTGAGGGCCATGCTCAAAAGCTACGCCATAAGGGGACCACTTATGTGAGGTATAAAAATGCTATGTGCTACAAGATTGGTCTTTACTCGAGATTGAATTCTTATATAATCGCTTGGTTGTTGATGACCACTGCCAAGGATCAATCCACTCATAGTGAATCTTCAATCTTGTAGGTTTCTTCAGTGTTGAACATCTGAAGAATGGTTATGCTTGCCACAATGCTGGAAAGGATAGAGATCAAAACATTGATTCTCCTTGTGACCAACTCGATTGCAATGTTGACATTTTGCATTCTGATGTTGAATTTGAACAGGTGAAGTTTAAACTTCTTGAAGGAATCCAGCACTTTGGAACTGGATTGGTTTTGAATAATCGAGAATATGAAAGGTAACTTCCTTTTCATATCATAGTCCTATTCTATTCTTGTTGTAGATGATTTCTTCCCAAGGTTTGGTGATGGGCTTGGAAAGAGTATTATGAACCTGTTGCTTTGAAATCTGTAGAAGTGGATTTACTATATGTTGTTGCATTATTGAAAGGTTTTCTTCACTGAAGTCAAAAGAAAACTCTTGAAATGTAGGTTCAAGAATAGCTTCATCTTCGCCTACATATGGAGTTGTCTTACTGAGTTGCTCCTTCACTGACTGTTGATAAAAAACATCATCATCATCATCATAGAGACTAGTTCAGAACACTTTACTGGCTATTGATTTTTGAGATCTATCAACTCATTATTCAATAGTTTGGATTGATCTTGAAGAAGTCTAACTTTAGCTTGTTAGTATTGATTGAAGAGTTGATTTGTTCAATATCATTGTGTTGTCTTCAGTGGTGTTTATTAGAGTGTTTAGAAAATATAATAATTCGAGACTTCGAGTCATTTTCAAAACACTAAATAAGGTCTCCTTGTGCAGGTAGATCCTGATTACAATTTGACTCGACAGAAGAAGGCTTATCTGCAACTCGCTCACTTGAATCGCTCACTTGAACTTCACGTTTGCTTGATTTTGTTTCAAGCTCGCTTGAACTTTTCTTGCTTTCTTCCAAGAAGTTGAGGGTGTCGGATACTACCAAAAATGCACCCAAAAACTTGATGTTTACAATGATTTGAGTTTCAACCACTCAACCTATAGACTCAAGAATAGAATGACACAAGCAAGTTGTGGTTGTCGGGTTCAACCGAAAATGCACCCAATTACAAAGAAATTCAGCTTGATTTGATTCGGCATTTACAAAATAATTATAGTTGATCTTGATTACTTACAAAAAATACTATTTGCAAGTTTACAATAAATGTCGATTTCAAAGTTGAGTTGATCTTCAAATTTGATGATGCTTTGAGTCCTTGATGTGTCCAATGTTGATGTGATTGCCAATTTGATATCTTTGTTGCTGCTTAATTGAGTGCTTTGATTGTGCTTGAATGGCATTAATTGTGTGCTTATATTAACTTGTTGTGGATTTCATGTGTGTATAATTGTACAATAAATTATAAGCATAGTGTCAAAACTAGTCACAAAACACTATGAAAACATTCAAGAAATCTTTCACCATCACACACAATGTAAGGTGTTCCTAAGATCCCCTTATTCAATTTAGGGCAGATCTAGGACACAAGCAAAAATAATCTATTTTATTATGGATTCCCATCACTTCCTCAATTGTTACAAAATGGAGCAACCAACCTCCTTTTCACTATTTTACATTGAAAAATCTCTAAAATTTCCTTTTCAAGATGTCACAAGATCACACAAAATACTTTTTAAACTTCATTCAATAAATTCTCCCTTGTGCTCTCATACTGACTTCTGAATGTTGAACTTTTGCTCTTACTATGAGCAACACTTCTCATACTATGAGCAACACTTCTCATAGGAAAAATTTGTAGGCAATGATTTCACACATACCATGTGGAGTAACTAATGAGGAAAACAAACAAAATTAATTACCTTAGATGTGGCAAAGTTTATTCAAGCAAATGAATTTGTCTCGATGTGGGCTCTTGTTGACTCCAACGGGCACATGGGATATTGATGCACTCAGCTCACTTCTCGGCATCTAAGAAACAATAGTTGCACAATTCCTTTCCAGTTGTTGCACATTTCCTTTCCAGTTGTGCTTGGCTCAATGGTCAGATCGACTCCTATCCCTCCCGATTTGCAACCCTCGCCTTCAGACTTAGAAGTCTTTGTGAGAGAGATTTCTATTCCAGCAATAACCTTCAACAATCCTTGCAAGATGGCTACCAAATTTTATCCACCATTCTTCGTTCAATACCAGGTCACTTAATCTTTAGAATTTCTAGGAGAGAAAGAGTTATCGTAATAGCAAGAACATATACCAAAACGATTATAGAGGGTATTGGGATATGCCATTAGCTGTGGATGGGGATCGACTTTTTTTTATGGTGGTACCGTAAGGAGGCGGTGGCTTCAGATCCATTTTCTACAGTAGATAAAAAGATGGGGGTTCCCTCTCTCTTTCGTTTGAACGTGAGCACTTACTTCTTCGTCAATTTGAAGGCTGCATGTGCTTGTGTGCTCTATTTTCCTCAGCATCGAGGGTGTTCGGTTACAACACATAGCCCGAATCAGTGATGGGATCGAACCGCTGCCAAGACCGAATGCCTTGAAGCACATCGCTTCAATAGATCTCCCACTGTGATCAATTGCTATGTCATTTGGAATCTGCTTGATGCTTTGCAGTCTCCCACACACTTCTCCTTCCAGCTATGCGTGGGGTTGTGTGCTATCTTTGCCTTCCAGAACCGATGCCTTCAATTTTTAAATGATTGACGAGATCACTTTCCTCTCCAACTGTAGATCTGATGACAGATGGGCGACTTTTTTCACTGCTGCATATGCTCTTGAGATCTTGATTATTAAGAGTCACATTCTGGTCTTGAAACTCTTTGGGGTTCTATTCATTCAAGCTCCTTCAACCTATTGTTATTTATGTCAATCTTGTTTTCAGATCTATAATAGATTAGTGTGCCTTCTAATTCACATCCTTGATTGTTTTTCTTGTAAATTACGCTTGACCCAGGTACAAAGAGCAGACCATTCCTCCGGATATGAATAAAGTGACCCACGATCCTTCATAGATAGTCATTCACCGACAACAATCTCCTTTACCAGAAAGCACCAAACATCGATTTCATGAATCCGTCATTGTCAAAATCTGTCTACGTGGTTATGTTCTCCAACAAGCGGGAGATTGCTCGAGGTTGATTTTGATGCGATCAATTGCAGATCACTCGCCTTTGCCTTACGCATTCATCTAATAATTGTGATGTTTGACTGTATTCCGAGATCTGGATCTGGTTGTGGGCGAGATGAAAATCTAATCATTTATCCAGGAGGAATACCTGCGTAGATCTGGTGTGAGATCTGATGAATAACGTTCATTGACAACATCAATGGATCAAATGACAAAGATAAGGCCGCTAAATATATAAATCGAACTCAATAAAGAGATCGCTTATCAGACAATAAGAGACAGTTGAACAATGTTCAAAGAGAAACAAATCTGTCAAATTGCCAGATTTGTTGATCACACATTACAGATCTGTTGGTTACTAGCTACATATCTAAACAAGTCCATCAATCCCCAAATACATTATCAATGATCTCTTGAAGACCATTATAGTTCTTTATGACCAGCAGATTTGAACACAGTTCGATGGAATTTATGACCGAAAACAATCATGGATGTTAAAAACAAAATACAGAAAGATAATTACGATTCTGCACAGGCTTTATTTTTTTGTCATTGGCTGCTCTTGGAATTGCAGAAATAATACAACTCAAGCATTTTACTTGTCTCTGCTTCACGGCTAATTCTCTTGGATCCTCTTTCTTCATGCGCATCTTCACACCATCTGTTGCACCTCAGATTTGAATGGTTCACGGATTGGCCTTTTTGATTGATTGTACAAATGTACAACCCTCACTTTGTTCGGTTCCTGGCAGTTTGCTAATGTGATTGATGTTGATTGCGAACAGATCTTTATGTTCCATACAAATTGTTACCGATCTCGTAACGTAGAGGAGGCAAATCAAATCGTGCTTGAGAAGCTAGAATTGCTTTGACATGCCAAGAGTAGCCATCATCCATCAACTCAGATTCTGAATCACTCATGGAAAACTACCATGAACACATCAGGCCCTTAAGACCATAAGAAGCTCTGATACCAATCAATAAAATATAGACAGGAACAACAAGATGACGGAAAAGGCTCACTAGCCAACTCTTTTGTATTCACACCAATGATACATATTTATAGTACAATGGGTGATGCCACCTCATAGAGAGATTTGCTCTAGATCCTAAAATCATGCATGATTACTAGGCTAGGCAATCTTAACTAACTCATTAGTCATCACTTGAGGATATATTACTAATATCCTAAATGAATAATACAAATATAGGTGACAATTTAGACTTAGTGATTGGTAAGGTAAGCCATAGGCTAACAATTTTGGGGATGATCTAGGCAGATTTCAAGGATGTTCTGGGCAGGTTTTGGGGATATTCCAGGACAAGGTTGCGGGGGAGCGCCCCGCCCCCTCTCGAACCTGCTCCCGAAGCACACTCCGAACGGAAGCGTTTAGGGAGCGCACTCCCTGAAAGCTCTCGTTCGAGAGCAAAATTTGGAAGCGCGTTCCCACAGCGAAAAAAGTGATCCCTGGTTTTCTTAGGAGCGCTCAGGGAGCGTCCAGGGAGCGAATGCTCCTTCCTCAGGGAGCATTCAATCCCTGGATGCTCCGGAGCTTAAAAGCGCTCTGGAGCTTAAAAACGCTTCCAGTGTCAACAGCGGAGGATTTGGAGGTGATATCAGATGGATTGTGGATAGTGGAGCCTCTTGCCACATGACGGGAATCTGGCGAGTATTCCTAGATTTCACAGAGACTGGTCCTGGCCGACAGGTGGTAAATGAAGGTGGTATGGCGAGAGCTGTACATGGAGTTGGGAGTGTTAGATTCCAACTAAAGTTTGGGAGACTCTTGGAGCTTGATAGAGTTCTCTTTGTTCCAAGGTGGAGGGTTTACTTGCTCTTAGTCTCAGCCTTGGAGGATGTAGGATATTGCATATTGTTCAAGAGGGAACATGTCTTTATCTACAAGGAGGGAGTGGACCCGGTGGAGCTACAGTTGATCGGTAACCGAGTGGACAGGTTGTCTATGTTGAGAGGACAACCTTCAGTGTATGATTCAACGTCGGATGAGGAGCATGGGGAGGCTCTTGACACTGCGGTGGCGCCAAGGATTCAATCTCGCATTCCGAGAGAAGATAGCGAGTCTCTTCTGAGCATTGGCAGAAGGCTCAGCCACGTTGATCGAACCAATGCTCAGGATGAAGTGAGCTCAAGGTTCTGGGTAGCTTCCATGAGAAGATCTTCTAGTTCGAGTTTTGTGCAGGTGTTGAGAATGGCTCCAAATTCAGAGGGAGCTCCTACAGAGCACAGTGTGATGGAACCAGATGATAGTGATGGCAGCAAATACTTCCCTCGCTAAGAGGGAGTGTTAGCTTTTTAGCTCGGGAGGTACTCCGCATGTTTTGTCTTGAATGCAGATGTAACCTTATGTTTACACTACCAGGCACTTAACTTTGAAATGGGTTTTTATAAAGTTGTTTTAAAGTGGTTATTTTATTGAAGTGACTTTTTGATAAAGTGTACCTTCTAATTTTAAAGTAACTTTATTTCATAAAGTACACTTATGTAATAAAGTGAAATTACTTTAATATTTTAAATGATTCATTTTGGAGGGAATGGATCATGACCCTTGATCTTGAAAAAGGCAAGATCTAATCTTGGCCTTTGGATTTAGGGTTGGGGAAGGTGAGAAGACACTTTGGAGGGAAAATGTCATTTTCAAATTTATAAAAGAATGCATTGGGTAGTGTGCAAGACACATCGAGAGGAGATTGAGAGAGATTGAGAGACGAAAGTGAGAAGCTTGGTGGGCACATTTCCCAAGGAAATGTGCGGGCACAAATCCCAAGGCAGATTTTCTATGTGAGTGTTGTTCTATTTTTCTGTGTTGGGCCGTACTGTACGGAACCGTACAGTCGATACAACAAGAAGGAGGGTACGATTTTCGAGGCAGCCCTTTGGCGTGGAAATCGAGGCAGACTTTTGGAGTTTTCTTGTTGTTGTTGGGTCATACTGTGCAGGCCATACAACACTCGGTTGGGCACGGTTTTCGAGGCACAAAAATTGAGGAGGTCATACAGTTGTACAGATTTGGGCACATTTTTCGAGGCAGAAAATTTTGGGACAAATTTTGTTGCTGTGAGGTACTTCTTCTTGGTTGAAAGTTGTGAGTATGTTGTTGTAATACACTTTCCTGAAGCAACAAATAAGATCTCTCTCTCTCTCGTTGGGTTTCCCCACATTGGGGTTTTCCCTGGCATTTGCCTAAATTTCTGAATTTTATGGGTTGTTGTCCATTGTGTTTATTTTCGTTGCATATTTGCTTAGCAATGTGTATTTCTGCTTATGGTAATTTCTAAATATGGGTTTGGGACATTTCGAAAGTTCATGAGAGACAGTTATCTCTAAGTTGTTAAGTGTTTGACACAAATTTTAGCTTGCTGATTTTTGTCATTAAAATCTACATGGTATCAGAGCTTGGTCTCTGAGTGACAGTGGGCGGTGTGATTTTTGGGCAAAGTTGAAGAGGGAAAGGGTGTGATTGTTTTTCCTTGAGTTGTGACAGGGAATATGGCTACAAGCATTAGATTTGAGGATCGGTTGGATGGCATTTCCAACTATTTGCAGTGGAAGGTCCGATTGTCAGTTGTTCTCAAGGAGAACAAGATTTATAACTATGTCAACTATGTTGTGGCAGCTCCCGCAGCAGATCCTGTTTCTTTGGACTTGCATGAGGTCAAGGAAGCCAAGGCTCGGAGGATTATTCTAGATGGCGTGAAGGATCACCTTATCCCACACTTGGCTTAGAAAAAGACTGCCAAGGAGATGTGAGATGCACTTAAGAACTTGTTTGAGGCGAAGAATGAGAACCGGAAGATGGCCTTGAAGGCTAAGTTGCATGATACCAAGATGGGTAAGGAGGAGACTGTCTCTTCTTATCTTACCCGGGTAGCTCAAGTAAAAGATGAGTTGGTTGTTGTTGGAGAGGACATAACGAATTATGAGTTGGTGAGGATAGCCTTAAATGGCTTCACCAAAGAATGGGAAGTCTTCGTGAAGTGTGTGGTGGGACGTGAGCATCTACCAGATTGGAGCAGACTGTGGGATGATTTCACTCAGGAGGAGATCCGGAAAGATCTCAGAGCAGTGAACAGAAGACAGATGGAGTTGATGAGAATGTTGCACTTATTGCAAAGAGCAAGAAGAAAGGAAGTTTCGGAAGGGACTTGAGTAAAGTCAAATGCTATTGTTGTAACCAGTTGGGGCACCTTGCCTCTCGTTGTCCTGAGAGAAAGAAGAAGAAGAAGGAACCAGATGGGCCTGAGATAGTTGCTACACCAGCCATGGAGGACTTTGCTTCAAAGTACGACAGGGAATTTTCTTTAGTTACCCTAGTTTCCAGTGTCGGCAGCAGAGGATTTGGAGGTGATATCAGATGGATTGTGGATAGTGGAGCCTCTTGCCACATGACGGGAACTTGGCGAGTATTCCTAGATTTCATAGAGACTGGTCCTGGCCGACAGGTGGTAAATGAAGGTGGTATGGCGACAGTTGTACGTGGAGTTGGGAGTGTTAGATTCCAACTCGAGTTTGGGGATTCTTGGAGCTTGATGGAGTTCTCTTTGTTCCAGGGTTGAGGGTTAACTTGCTCTCAATCTCAGCCTTCGAGGATGTAGGATATTGCATATTGTTCAAGAGGGAACATGTCTTTATCTACAGGGAGGGAGTGGACCCGGTGGAGCTACAGTTGATCGATAATCGGGTGGACAGGGTTGTATATGTTGAGAGGACAACCTTTAGTGTATGATTCAGCGTCGGATGAGCAGCATGGGGAGGCTCTTGAGACTGCGGTGGCGCCAAGGATTCAGTCTCGCATTTCGAGAGAAGAGAGCAAGTCTCTTCTGAGCACTGGCAGAAGGCTCAGCCAGGTTGATCGAACCAATGCTCAAGATGAAGTGAGCTCAAGGTTCTGGGTAGTTGCCATGAGAAGATCTTCTAGTTCAGGTTTTGTGCAGGTGTTGAGGATGGCTCCAGATTCAGAGGGAGCTCCTACAAAGTAGAGTGTGATGGAACCAAATGATAGTGGTGGCAGCGAGTACTTCCCTCGCTAAGAGGGAGTGTTAGCTTTTTGGCTCGGGAGGTACTCTGCATGTTTTGTCTTGAATGCAGATGTAACCTTATGTTTACACTACCAGGCACTTAACTTTGTAATGGGTTTTGATAAAGTTGTTTTAAAGTGGTTCTTTTATTAAAGTGACTTTTTGATAAAGTGTACCTTCTAATTTTAAAGTGATTTTATTTCATAAAGTGCACTTATGTAATAAAGTGAAATTACTTTAATATTTTAAGTGATTCATTTTGGAGGGAATGGATCATGACCCTTTATCTTGAAAAAGGCAAGATCTAATCTTGGCCTTTGGATTTAGGGTTGGGGAAGGTGAGAAGACACTTTGGAGGGAAAATGTCATTTTTAGATTTATAAAAGAATGCATTGGGTAGTGTGCAAGACCCATCGAGAGGAGCTTGAGAGAGGAAAGTGAGCAGCTTGGTGGGCTCATTTTCCAAGGAAAAGGAGGGCACAAATCTCAAGGCAGATTTTATGTGAGTGTTGTTCTATTTTTTTGTGATGGGTCGTACTGTATGGATCTGTACAGTCCGTACAACACGGAGGGAACGATTTTCGAGGCAACCCTTTGGCACAGAAATCAAGGTGGACTTTTGGAGTTTTCTTGTTGTTTTTCGATCATACTGTGTAGATCGTACAACACTCTATTGGGCACGGTTTTCGAGGCACATAAATTGAGGAGGTCGTACAGTGGTATGGATTTGGGCACGTTTTTCAAAGTAGAAAATTCTGGGACAGATTTTGTTATTGTGAGGTATTTCTTCTTGGCTAAAAGTTGTGAATATGTTGTTGTAATACACTTTCCTGAAGAAATAAATAAGACCGCTCTCTCTCTCGTTGGGTTTCCCCACATTGGGGTTTTCCCTAGCATTTGCCTAAATTTTCGAGTTTTATGGGTTGTTGTCCATTGTGTTTATTTCCGCCCCATATTTGCTTAGCAATGTGTATTTCTGCTTATGGTAATTTCTGAATATACGTTTGGGACATTTCGGAAGTTCATGAAAGACAGTTATCTCTAAGTTGCTAAGTGTTTGACAGAAATTTTAGCTTGTTGATTTTTGTCATTAAAATCTACAGGAAGGGAGATTGAAGGCTACCATAGTTATATTCAACCACCATTGGAGAGTTAAAGAGGTAGGCTCTTAAGCCCATTTTTCTTTCTTGTTTTGTTTTTAAAAAAAAATGCATGTGTTGTAAACTAGTATATTATGCTATGTTGAATATTTGAATGTTTCCTTCTCCTACTCTTTCGCATTTCTCCTCCATCATTCTATTGCAGGTAGCAAGTTATTATCAAGGTTCAACATTCATGATGTTGATGTCAATGTGGAATGCCATTTTGGTTCCATTTTTTATTATAATGATGGTGGTGGGAAGTTCACATCGAAATACCCATGATAGTGAGGAGGAAATAGAAGTGGAAAGCACATACCAAAGAGAGGAGGAAGGAATGGAAGGGGATGAAGACAATGAAAATGACAGTGATGATCATGATCCCCAAAAAGGCAAAGAGAGGTACACACCTCTATGGAAGTACGTCACAAAGCTTAGTGGAGGGAAAGGGGGTGGAACAGGAAAATTTATATGCCACCATTGTCATACATAATACATAGGTTCCTATACCCGTATGAAAAAACATCTATGTGGGACTATGTACTGGGATGTGTTGACTGCCTCTCCAACACAGGTGGTCAACTCATGTGCCATGAAGAGATGCATCATCAGATGCCATGTTGTCGAAGACTTTTGGTTCTACAGGCCGTGTTTGGCCCCAGCACTTCTTTTTGTAATTGGAATTTTCGCACCCCTGCGTGGGTTAATAATGTAATAGGTCTGCATGAATCATGTCTAGGTCAGTTACCTCGGGATCGGTTCACTGGGAGAGTTCCTTTCACCGAGGGTTTTTTATCCTCAGATTATCAGTTGGGATTTTCAACCTTACTGATTTCCCTTGAGTTTTTCCCTCACACTTGCAATAAGTCCTCCAAAGTGGTGAACGGCATTCTAGTGGACTTATGTTTTGGTAACTATATAGGGAAATCATTGTAAATGACCATGCAAGACATCTTAGAAAGTTTC
>SNQJ01S0088007.1:53474-65086 GCA_010110895.2 Picea sitchensis | reverse complement strand
CCTAGGGAAAAGGCTTGTTTTTCATGCTAACCCTTGCATCTTGCATGGTTGCCTTAGCATCTTAGGATTAGAATCCCCTCTAACCTTAACAAATTAAAATTAACTCCTAGAACCTAACTCTAACACATCTAGTAACTAAGGTCAACCCCCTTTGGCTTCCCTAGGAGTAAGCCTAGACGAAAGAGGTTCCAGTCAAAGTGACAGCGTGGGCTCTGAACCTAGGCATTGTGCCTCCAAGGACACACTAAGTGAGCCGGACTTAGCTCACGTTTGCAAGTGTGTATAAGGACGGCAACAGGATGAAGGAAAGAATACAGGAATTAAAGCCTGTGTGAAAGTGGATCCTAAAGATAGACTCAAATACCGAAGGAAAGAGGAGGTAGCACAAAACAAAGCCAAAAAACCAAAGGTTGAACTTGAGAATGCACAAAGAATGTTCATTGGTCGAGCCGCATCTGCCCATGGTAGTGCATTCTTGACTTCGTCTTCACATAGAACACTGTCAGATTTCCTTGACCAAGGTTGTAGAGATGATGTGGATGCAAAAGTTTTCAAGTTTCTCTATGCGTGTGGTATACCATTCAATGTTCTTCGCTCACCATATTGGCATGAAATGGTCCAAGCCATCAATGGTGCTCCTAAAGGATATAGGAGCCCCAGGTATGACAAAGCTAGAACCTTGGGACTTGACAGGGAAAGAGCCAAAATCCAAGGTGCTCTAAGAAAATTTACAAATGATTGGAACTGACATGGCGTATCAATTGTCTCTGAAGGTTGGACAAATGTGAAAGATGGGCAATTGATAAATATTCTTGGTGTGTCTGCTAGTGGTGCGGTCTTGCTTTCATCCCATGACTACTCAGATCGCTACAAAACAGGTATTATTATTGCAGATGCCTTACTTAAAACCATTCAAGAGGTATTAATTGTAAGGCAGCAGGAGCAATCATTGAAGATAGGTATCCCAATATATTTTGGTTGGGGTGTTTGGTTCACACAATGAGCTTTTTGATGCATTATATCATTAAAATGAAGGACCATGATTATAGATGGATTGGTGCTTTATACAAGAGAGGGAAGAAGATGATAATATATATTATCAATCATAGCATGGCCCACTTCATTTTTCGCAATCACTCCAAGTTGGAGTTGCTAAAGATTGAAAAGACCATATTTGCTAGCTATTATCTCACCTTCAGGTGCCTGTTGAAGGTAAGAGAGGCATTGACTAGTATGGCCTCGAGTGATTCATGGCGGGATCTAAAAGACAAGGCTACATCCGCATCTGAGAGAAGTGACTTTTAGGAGGTGGAGGACACAGTTCTTGATGGCCATTTTTGGCAACAAGTTCGGTATATTCTGCAATTCACAAACCCATTTACAATATGATTCGGTTTGCAAATACAGATCAGTCGGTGATTGGAGAGGTGTATGAGCAAATGGACAGCATGCTAGGCCAAATCAAAGGACATTGTTCAGCCGAGGGATGTGATCTTGTATAATCATATCCATTAACTTGTGGTCAAAAGGTGGGATAATTTGAATGTTCCACTCCATGCCCTGGCATATGTCCTTACCCCAAAATATTATTCTTCATCTTGGTTGGCCCAACCAACACCTGGGGGTGGGGAAAAGAGAAAACCACACACAAATCCAAAGGTGCAAAATGAATATATGCTTGCATTGGACAAGTTGGTACCTAATGAAGAGGAGTGTGCTCAAGTACGAAGTGAATTGAGCAAATACATCAGTGAGCATGGAGTCTTTGGTAACTTGGATGCAACCAAAGATCGAGACATGTTGGGTTCTATCGAATGGTAGAACATGTATGGCTCCTCTGCCAAAAATTTGCATAAATTGGCGATGAAGGTGCTTTCTCAAGTTGTTAACACCTCTTCTGCAGAGAGGTGTTGGAGCACCTATAGCTTCATCCACAGTGTAAAGAGAAACAACTTGAATGCAGACCGGGCAGAAAGCTTTTTTATGTGCATTACAACTTGAGGTTGTTGTCACATTATTGTAATGTAGGGGGGAGTGTTTTATGTAACAGTAAAAGAGATATGACTTGGGACAACAATCCATAGGAGACTAATCTGGAGGATGGAGCCATTGTTTTAGAGCGCTTGGAAGAGGAGCTTTTGGGTGATCATGATGGTGATCATATTCCTGGAGGAGAGATGCCACTCCCATCCACTTGCGATGTTCCAGATTCATCAGTTTTACCTTTATCTTCACAGTGTCCATTGTCATGTGGGGGCCATTCAGTTGCTAGTTGTGTTCCACGATCACTTCCACATGCTCCTACTCTTCTTCAAATATCATGGGAGAAGAAACTAGAAGTTTCTTGTGGCAAGAGGAAAACTTAGAGTATAGTACTTAGTACTTGCTAGTAGCTACTATATATACTAGATCTCTTTTTTTGTTTCTTGTTTAGAAGCAGTCTCTAGAACTTAGTACTTTGTCTTGAGTATTGACTCTTTATTATGGCTTATTTTGTAAACAATGAACTTATGAAGTTTGAACTTTGAACATTATATGACAGTTTACCTTTGAAGTTTGAAATTTGAATTTTGAAGTTTTGAACTATTCACTAAATCTTACAACTCTTTGGTAATGAAAATGATGCTCTAGAGTCTACAGTCTAGACTCTATTTCATTTTGTGGTTGATGTCTTTTACAATCTATCGATGACAAATGTTTATGATTGATGTTATATGTGTACTAAATGGTTGATGCTTTAATGATCATCAGTAATCAATTAGTTAAATGACCTTATATCTATGTTTTCATGTTTTTTGCAATTGATTCGACATTCTGCATGTTTTTTTATATATATGCATCAAAATATATATTTTTTATGTATTATATAAAAAACGCTCCCGAAACACTCCTGCTCCCAGAAATTTTCAAAAACTGTTGCTCCCACTCCCGCTTCCTGATTCCGCTCCCAGCAACCTTGTTCCAGGCATATATCTTCAGTTTTGACAATGGACATTGATGATTGGAAAATACGATCATTTTTCCCATCCATTTTTTTTGTATTGCACTGAATCTAAATCTGTTGTACAAATTGTGTTAGAATTGGTAGCTCAGAGGTACTTCTGCATAGGCGGCGCCCAGCATACGAAAGTGACCGAGCACATTTCTCCCTAGTGACTTTATAATGTGTTTTTATAAAGTAACTTTATAAAGTGATTTTATAAAGTTGGGTCTTTTAATTTTTAAATGTAACAGTGACTTTATGATGTTATGGGTCACTTTCGTGACTTAAGTGACCTCAACGGATGATTAGGTCGTGATCGTTGATCTCAAGGGAAAGTGAAGAGTCACTCAAGGGAGATCAAGGGTTAGAGGAGTTACATTTCGAAATTACTTAAAGGAAGCTCATGAGAGAGAGAGAGGGTGCACACTTTGAGGAGAGCTTGAGCGGGAAGGTGAAGAATCACTTTTCTCAAGAGAGAGATTGAGCTCATGGAGAAGTGAGAGTAACAGCAAGAGGAGGGCGCATTCTCCAAGGGAAAGAAGGAGGTCCGTACAGCTAGAGGAGGGGCACGATTTCCAAGGAAGGAGAAGGTCCGTACAGCTGAAGGAGTACACAATTTCCAAGAGGAGAAGAGGGCACGCCTTTCCAAAAATTGCAGCATTAAATGCTGAGTTGACAGCGGTTAGATAAGAGGTCTTACAGCACTGTTTTAGAGGCCGTACAGCTGCATAGAAACATAGAAATCGAGGCAAGAAGATGGCACGATTTTCTAAGTTTCTTGCTGTACAAAATTAGTGCAGAACAGTACTGCTTAAGTGCACAGAATTCGAGGTTGTATTTGCTGTTAAAGGGACTGTACATTGCAGAAAATGAGGTCTGTTTTGTGTTATTTTTAGCATGCAAAACGAGGAAGTCTGTTGGCACATATTTCTAGAATTTATTGCTGCTGTTACTTGCTGTTGTAAACTCTGATATGAAACTTCTCTGAGCTCAATAAGAATTATCTCCTTAAACTGGCATTTTTCCTGTGTATTCTTCAAGGGGCATTGCCCAGAATTTATGGTGCCAAATGTGTGATTTTTTCTACTGTTATGAATTATTTACGCTGCTGATTTAGTTTCAGATCTATGTCATTCAGTGTTTCTGCTCATTAAGTACAGTTCACAATTGGGTTTATTGCTTTACTGTTGAAGCTTAATAGGAGGTTGAAATCTGAGGTATGACATAGTGCATTTCTGAGCTATATTTTCAACAAGTTGCAGCTCAAACATGGGTTTTGTATTTCTGGTGATTTAACTATTGTATTTTCAGCAACAACATTACAGCAAGCAAAGCCTCCATGTCAAAAAACCAGGAAATGCAACATTTAACAGGGCTGATCCTTGTGGTTATTGCTCTTGTTCTTCTCATTTATTGGGTCACTTCAGCTTTACATATTGTACACGGGTTTCCAAGAGTCATTCAAGTCCAGTTCTTCAACCATCTCAATGTCAAGCATTGTGAAGACAACCAGATAGTAGTGAGTTGGATTGGGTACTAAATGCTTGAATAAATTCTTATCCAATCACCTTTTTAATATAAAATATGAATTTAATCTCTTTACAGAACCAAAGTGTTTTATAGTGGTTTTTAACACAGCTGTAAAAATTTGCAGAACCTATTGAGATGGAAATGCCTTTTATGTTTTAACATAATCATCATTAAGAAGATATATGAGGAAGAAAAGTAGTTATAAAGACAATTCTCTGTCTCATAAACCGTTCATGGACCTTATTGCAAATTGCAAATAGTTACACTTAAGTTTCCTAAAGCTAAAGTGCATTTTGCTTATGTCCAGGGGCCAATAATGGAATGTCACACAGCCTTTTTTAATTGCCGGAGCTTTTTTGGAATTCGCAAGTGTAAGGATTGTACATAATACTATATAGTATAGCTTGTTATGCTTACAAGCTTGAGGCAACTACAAATGTTTATGGTGAATTCTACATATGCTGGCTACAGTGCAAGAAGGTGCATACAAGTCTGAGAAAGTGATTGTATGAGACCGTACAGCCAAGGAGGATTTGCTAGGGTTTGCAAGTGTTGTCTATAGTTTTTTGTATTTCTCTGTGGGCCATTTTTCCAGTAAGGGAGCCCTTGTAAGCTTTGATATTATTCTAATGATAAGTTGATTTGAAGGGAAGAATATCTTTGTGTATTGTGTATGAGATTCGGTTTCTAGTATTGCTTCCACTATTTATTTTGGTTAATTATTCCAGCAAGTGTATTTTGTTTTGTGAGCTGTTAATCTGATTTACAACAAGGAAATTACTAGTAAACAATTTACCTAGGTGTTGAGATTAGAAAGTTACAATGGTATCAGAGCTCTCACTCTAAGAGGTAGGTCAATTTCAGGTTACACAACAGTTTACGTCAGCAGATCTAATAGATATGAAAGCCAGCTGGTTGCAGCAATGGGTGTTTAAATGACCAAAAACAGATCCACAGCAGTTTGCATCAGATCTGTCAGATCTGCAAGGAAATCTCTGCAGATCTATAAACCAGCAGTAAAATTCTTGTGGGTGCTTAAAGGAATAAGCACACGGCAATTGATTTTGATCAAATCTGAGAAATGGCAACAGCAAGTCTATTCGAAGAAAKATTGGATGGAGCATCCAACTTCTTGTCCTAGAAAGTAAGAGTTACTTTGCTTTTGAAGGAATATAATCTTTGGGAGATTGTTGACAAAGTAGTTCCTTCATCGACAGATCCTCGAGCATTGGCAGCTCATGAGAAGAAGCAGATCAAATCCCAGCGGGTAATCTTGGATGCAGTGAAGGATCATTTGATTCCTCACTTATCCGAGAAGAAGATGGCCAACGAAGTATTTGATGCCCTGCTAAGTTTATTCCAGAGTGATAACTTGAACAGGAAGATGATCTTGAGAAATAAACTCAGATCTGTGAAGATGTCTAAATCTGACAATATTACCAGCTACTTCATGAGGATCACTTAGGTACGTAATCAACTTGCAGCTATTGGGGAGAAAGTGAATAACATAGAACTTGTAACTGTGGCACTGAATGGTTTCCCAAAGTCTTGGGGAGCATTTGTCAAGGGAGTCTGTGCTCAGGAAAATTTTCCAAATTGGCAAAGGATTTCAGACGCTTCTATCTAGGAAGAGACTCAAGAGGAGTCTAAATCCGACAAGCAAGAAAATGGACAAGAGAACCTTGCTCTAGTCAATCAGGCCAAGAAGAGAAAAGGAAAAGGTTCCAAGGGTAACAGTGAGGGAGAAACCTCACAGTTGTGGAAGGACTTGACTAAAATCAAGTGCTTTGCATGCCACAAGTATGGTCACTATGCATCACAGTGTCTGGAGAAGAAGATGGGGCAAGGGAAGATACATACGGTAGCAGCGTCAGCAAAGACACAGCTAGTTTGCAGCAAAGTTTGAGATGGATTTCTCACTGGTTCCCTGCATCTCTACCAGCACCAACGCATGGAGTGCTTGGTACTTGGACAGCGGTGCATCTCATCATATGACAGAAGCACCAGAGCAATTTAGCAGTCTGACGAAGGACTCGAGAACCCATGTGGAGCTTGGTGACGATGCCAAGTATGTAGTGAAGGGGGAGTGAATTATCTAGTCTCAGCTTGAGTCAAGAGGTTCGTTAGAGGCCCAGGATGTGCTTTATGTATCAAAATTGAAGAAGAACTTGCTCTCAATCTCAATTTTGGAGGACAGGGGTTTTGTCGTCGTGTTCAAGAAAGGGCAAGTACTCATACGTCCAAAGGGAGCTAGCCCTGACACAACAGTCAGCATTGGGTTTAGAGAGGGCAAGTTATACAGGTTGCAGGGAAAGCCTGTTCATAGGTCCAAGGGGATCTTGAACGAACCGATGTCAGTGGCAGAGGACGAGGAGCAGAAGGTTTCGAAGGCAGAATAACGTACACGGACTGCAGTTCAAGGAGTCAATCTTCAGGTGGGGAGCAGGAGTTAGCCCCTTCCAATTCTGTCAGAAGATCCGATTGGTATGAACTAACATTGAGGGATGCTCGGGAGCAGGTTGAGGCTCCTAGGAGCACATTCAGGGAGAGCATGCCTCCAAAGAAGTTTCCAAACTCCATGGTGCTAATGAATCGCATCATTGATTCCAAGTCTTCCAGTGTTCAAGAAGCAGCAAACCAACAGGTTAAGAGAGATTCCATGGGGCAGGATGATGTGCAGGATATTATGCCAGGATCGGAGGGAAAACCAGTTCCAGGTGGCTCTTCGAGAAGTACCTTCCTCGCTAAGAGGGAGAGTTGATGCTTGTAGCATCGGGCAAGTAGTTCCGCACAGATCTAAGTGTCTAGACGTGTGGAAGTCATCCAAAGACTTCAACCTTATAAATTTACTTTAATTAAAGGAATTATTAAAGTAAAGTGCTTTTATCAAGTAGCTGAGTTTTATTTAACGAAATGCTAAAGTTATTAGCATTAGTGAATTAAATCTTAGCCATTGATCTCAAGTGAGGTGAGATTTAATCTCGACCATCAATCACTTTGAAATTAGGGTTAGGTCATAACTCAGGATTATAAAAGCAAGGTTAGAGTGAAGGAGGAAGGTTAGGGTGAAAGAGAGCAAAGAAGGACTTTTGCTCAAGGAGATCTCAGATAGGTGGAGAAGGACTTTCATCTAGAGATCGATACATTTAAGGGAGAAGAGAGAACAAGAGCAACTGCAAGAAGATCCGACAGATCGGAGCCACAGTAGTAGGAACAGAGTAGTACGCACTGTACAGATTAGTGAGGTTGCGTGTGTACGCGGGCTACAGTGCAGAAAAGAGCGTACATACGCGGGGTATAGTGCAGGAAGGTGTGTACAAGTCTAAGAAAGTGATTGTACGGGACCGTACAATCAAGGAGAAGTTGCTAGGGTTTGTAGGTGTTGTCTATAGTTTTATGTATTTCTCTGTAGGCCATTTTCCTTGTAAGGGAGCCCTTGTAAGCTTTGATATTATTCTAATGATAAGTTGACTTGAAGGGAAGAATATTTTTGTGTATTGTATATCAGATGTGGTTTTCAGTATTTCTTCCGCTATTTATTTCAGTTAATTATTCCAACAAGTGTATGCTAATCTGATTTAGAGCAAGGAAATCATTAGTAAACAATTTACCTGGGTGTCGGGAAAAGAAAGTTAACAATGGTGATTTAATAGGCTCTAGTATTTTATCCACCTCCTTCTTTGATTTAATCAACAATGTGGTTCTAAGCCTCTCTGAACTAGGAGGCACATATACGATTGGACCCTAATCAAGTAGAGCTTGACAAATCTCAATAAACAAAGGAGACCGTGCAACATTGAATGAAATAAAGTTGAGATAGAAAAAAAAAACAATGGCAAGATCAACCTCATCTCGCTTCTCTTGCTAAAATATATTTTCCATTGGACCAGTTGCCCTCTTTCTTGCTTGTTGACTTGCACCCCTGCTCCCAAATTGAAATTTGCTAGATGTCGATGAGTATCCTTATTTTTATTTTTCTTACTTGTTGCCACCTTTCCCAAGTCAACATTGTTCTCTTTTTCCATTTCTCTTCGTTTCTCTAAACTCACTGATTTGCATGCTCCAAGTCCACAGGGTTGCCCCAACAAATGGCCCTTAACTCGAAAATAGGTGCTCTTAAATTCATTATGGAAAAAGCCACATGTCCAAAGAACATTCACTCCCCCCTTTAACTTGGCCCAAGGACTTGATGCCTAGAAACATACTTCCACGTTGGATATTTTCTCTCTTGAACCTGCTAAATTGATGCAGCAACGATTTTTTTATCATTAGAAGTTGCACCTGCAGCAGATGGGACACTAATAGAGGGTGATGAAGTTGAAGAAAGGGGGGCACACAAACAGTGGCATTCCTCCCTTTGAACTTTTCCTACTTCATTTGTTGATTGAGCCATGATTTCTGTGAAATGAGGAAGAAAACTGGTTGTTGTAGGGAAAATCTTGAAGTCTAGTTGACAAATTCGCTTGCCTAGCATTTGGGATCCCTTCAAATCTGCAAAAAAGCCCTTGGTTGCTCAAGAAAATACCTCACAACTCCAACCTGCATAAGAAAAGATGAGAGAATGAGGGTCGGGCTCACTTTTAGAGGTCGCGGGTCCACTGAAAATTGTGACGTGTGTCCTGAAATCTAGACATGTGTAGGGCATGTGTCGAACACGAACTTGGCATGTGTCCTGTGCACATGACATGTGCCAAGTTCGTGTTCGACACGTGTCCTCACTGAATCGTGTCTGACACGAAAGATACGGCACACAGAGGTTCTCATAGACAACATCAAAATCAGCCAACAATGTGAGCAAAAAGACCCCAGAAATCACTTTTTATAGACAAATCCCCCCCTGCAAACTAAGTTTTCCTTTTCAAAATGGGAGTAACTTGCATTACTCACAAATCAAGGGAGTTTTACAAAGAGGCAATTTTTTCTCATCGAATACTCATTTCATGAAATCCAAAGTGACCCAAACCGTGGGTGCGGTTGAAATCAGCAGAAACTTCAAATGTATATGTTGCATCCATCCTAAAGCTAGGAACTAGGCAATCAAAACCCTAACCCTAATTTTTTCATAAATATATATCATGCTAAACCAAAACTAGCATATCTAGCAATCCTTAATCCATAGCATAAAAAGTTGCTAGGTTTTTGTGTGACAATGCAATTTAACTAAATCACCCCTAAGCATACCCGCACCCACACAGGTATCACATCAAAACAACAAAAGAATGTGCTTAGTCATATGTTGCGGGTATCCATCAAAGTTGTTATAACTTATAACCCATTTTTGATGACACTTGGAAATGCTCGAATCTAAAGTAGAAAGTGAAACAACTTTACAATTAAATGCAAAACATGTATGCCCCTTAAATAGTAATAATCCCCTCCTTTTGTAACAAGGATATACACATGACCAATCCCTTATTAACATGGGTGTGGATTTGAAAAGGTAATACAAAAAAGTTTTAAGATGTTAGGGAAAAGAAATTGAAAATAATGAAACCAGACGTTGAGTGTCAAGTGAAATCATTGTCGTTACATAGAGTTCTCAATGCTTGAAGTAAGGAATCGCAGTTCCCCGAATCGAATCAACTAATTGCAAAACGGAACGGAGGCCATTTGCACTATCGCAAACCGTAGAGACCCAGGTCAAACATCTTAAAATAGCCACCAGTAAAACAAGGGCTTCATACCATGGTGTTATGAAGACTGAAGCACTAGAGCAAAGATGATGGACACCAACAAATCAATAGTTTTCAGCAGAACCTAAATACAACCACAAACCAACATTCTCTATATATATATTGGTTTAATTTTTGTGTCACATTGAAAAGCTAAGCAAAGATTCTGACTAGACACAAGTTCATCATCTAAATTAATTGTTCTTAGACTAACCAAGAGACAATGTTATCAGAATCGAACTGGTCATCAAATCGATCGACCCCAGAAACCAAAACCGTAAAAATCCTGGAAACAAAATTGGACCACAAAACGAGTCGACCAAAAAATACATAAAATATTCAAATCTTGAGAAAATTTATCTATACTCATTTGCATCCATGTGAATCCAAACCATTATACATAAATATGCAAAGTTTCTTATGTATAAAGCAAGGGTGCATATAACAAAAATTATATTTTAGTGTAGTAAATTTTTTTATTGATTTTTTTTAATTTGAATCTACGTGGTCCCCATTGCAACTATACATAACCAACGAATTTGGACATTTATGGATTCAAGTACAGAACCAATCGATTCAATATGGAACCGACCATTTCCAGTTCCATTCCTTCAACCGGACTGATACGACCACGAAACCGATCGGACCGACCATTTCCAGTTCCATTCCTTCAACCGGACTGATACGACCACGAAACCGATCGGACCGACCAGTTTTTCCGATTCCAGTCCGGTTCTGATAACATTGCCCGGAGATTCCACATTTACATTTAAACCCTAGGAGATTTCGCTGAGCCTATCCACACACATACAACCCAAAAACATATCTAATTTAATAAATGCATATTCTTTGGAATCTAATTATAATCGACAATTCTGCAGTTTTGATGCGAGTGTGGGTATGCCTTAACACAATTCCAATAACTTTGATGAAATCACTCTTTATAGACAATTATTCATTCAGAAATTAAGTTTTCTAAAAACTCAAGAATAACTTGCATGTCAGTGGATTTTTTCAAAAAGTGGCGATTTTTTCTTGTCGTACTTGTTTTGTGAATGACTCATTGATAGCATTTATCAATAATAAATGAATCCTTTAGCATTTATTTAGTTTTAATTTAGTAAGAATTGTATCATGTAGTATTACCAGTCCCACATCCTCATGAGATATATATGTGTATATATAAAGTTCTTCCCAATTTCTCCCCCTTACCAATGGGTTAGCTCAATTGATTTGAAGTGATTGTTTCAAGGCATTGCCAAGAGGTCAGAAGTTGAAATCTGAGTCCCACTAGGTCACCAACTGTAAGGCTAGTAGTTGATCCGCCTTACATCCTAAAATTATGGGGAAAAGGGTGAGTGCACTAGGAGAAAGTAAGATTGGGTGGAGTAGGTGACAATGACCCTTCACCTAGTTTCAAAACCTAT
>SNQJ01S0088007.1:31406-45210 GCA_010110895.2 Picea sitchensis | reverse complement strand
CTGTTAAAACCCTTGTTTGGCCTTAGAACGTTGTGGTATAGTCATCTATTTGATAAGACCTTGAGTTGTTGATTACATTCATAAGCTTGTTTGACACAACGTTCTTCTCATTGTCTTAAATTTGACCTAATACTAGGGCTGACCTCACCCTAATTCTGCAATAGTGACGCAGCAACAATATTTATATGAGCAGATTTGCATTGTGATAATACAAAGATTTGATTTTACACATTGAATGCAGGTATCTTTTGTATTTATTGAATAAGTATTATAAGCCTTTGTCTTTATTAGCAATCATTGACTTCGTCAATAATTACATCTATTATTGCTCATATGTGTTAAAGATAGTCATTAATAATTTTGAAGTACTAACCACTGCAGCACGTTTTAGTTTCTCTTGACTTGTCTCGCAAACAGGTGCCTTTCTCAGTGGAATTACCTTCTTTTGACTATCCATTTGGCAGTAATCTGTGAAGGGAAAAGCTTACCTTAACGATTGACCTCTAAACCCTTGATCATTTTCCTTCAGAACCTCAGATTACTAGGGACGTCTCCCTTGGGATTAGCCACCCTAAATAGAAAGAGCTCCCCATCGAGGTGACAGTGGGTGGGGAAGTTCCTGTTACGCCAGTTTGAGCCTTGACTTCACGCTACTTAAACCTTTCCTACAAACTGTGCGATAACACTGCCTATCTCTGATTTGATGGATGATGCAAGGACTGTTCTTATGGTGGAGTAACCTGTGCATTTGATGTCTGAAGCTGTCATCAAGGGTAAGTCTGATTAAGCCGTGGCCTCTCCTAGACAGATCAGGCCTCCCTTCAATGGGTCGTGGCCTCTACTATACAGATCGGGCCTCCCTTCATTGGGCCGTGGCCTCTCCTCTACAGATCTGGCCCCCTTCATTGGGCTGTGACCTCTCCTATGCAGATCTGGCCTCCCTTCATTGGGCCGTGACCTCTCAGCACCAATAACCCCTGCCGTGGTCTCTCAAGCTCTGATCTGTCCCCTTTTCTTTGAGTTACAGCCATTCTGTATATAAGGGTTTGGGCCATTGGAATTTCTGTGTGTGTAAGGGTTCTATTACAGAAATTTCTGTGTGGTGGGTTTAAGTGATTTCTCCTCCTGGTGGCAAGAAAGTTTATTCATCTCTTGGCAAGAGATCTAACCTATATGGTAGATCAATGACTCTGGATTTTTTCTGAGCATAAGCACTAATGGCATCTCATCTCTAATGTGTGACTGTATCTCCTTCATGGTAAGTCTTCAAGGTAAGTGACTTGCTATTTTGTTCATTGGTCAAATTCTTTATATAACTTGAAGTTTAATATGTTTGAGATCTGTTCCAATCTCGTCTAGAGCTGGATGTATATCAGATCCATAGAGTAAATCTTGTTCTACTTAGAATCTAGATCAATCTATTATTTTCAGATCAGAGTATCAATTTGTGTTTTGACATGTATAAGATCTATATCAGCATCTAGTTTAGATCTAGATACTGATCTACTTTTTCTTCAGTTTAGATCAGAAAGAATGTTGGATATACACTCTCAGAAATTTATTGTCTCTCTGTTAAGTGTCAAGCAGTGTTGTTTTGTTTACTGTTCTGGAAATGAGACTTAGTTGTTATTCTAACTGAAAATTTAAAAGGACTTTACTGTTCTGCATTACTTCTCTATTTCTAACAGGAATGACAACAGGGGCAGTGGTGGTATGCTTCACAATATCCCATAACTCCTGTTCTTCAAACAACAATGCAATCCTCTCCTTCCAAGGACTAATATTTTCAGCCCCATTCAACCTATCTTCAACCCTCAAACCTGTAGCCATCTGAGTTGCTCAACTGACCACCAAGTCCAACTCTGTTTTTGGTAAAGTACTGCTCTCCCTCAACAAAACCTCTATGGCTAACTGTTGTTTTCTGTTTGCTGATATATTTCCCTTCTCAGTCGTTTTGCAGCTCTGATACCATGTAAAATTTCTTAGACCCCAACCCGGTTTCAAGTCTCAATAAAGTTCCACTGTTTAATGCCCAAACCAGATTTTATACTCTGCTAAAAATGAAATTAGCATAAACAGAAATTTATAACAGGAAAAACAAGAGTCCTTTTACAGCAAAACTGAACCAGAAATAAATGCACGCACCCAGAAAATTAACTCAGATTTTTGGGCAAATAACCACTGGAAAAACCCACAAGGAGAAAACCAATGAGAGAGGGAGTTTTACTATTTCAGAGCTCAGAGAAAAAATGTTCTTTTACAGCAAACTTCTTCAGGAATAAATGCACAAACATATCTCGAAATCTGTGCCAAGCAACTTCCTCAAAATCAGTGCCAAATCACCTCAAAATTCATGCCCAGAATTTCTGTGTTGTACAGCCCTAGATTTATGTGCTTGCTGCTGTACGGACTTGTGCCCAGAAAATCGTGCCAAACAGCTGCCTCAATTTCTATGCCAAAATCTGTTGTACGGCTGCCTAGAAATCCATGCCAAACCTTGCCTCAATTTCTGTGCCTCTTCTCTGCTGTACAGCCTTCATTTTTATTTCTGTACAGCCCAGAGATCCGTACTGTATGGCCTCATTAATTTCTGAACTCTTGCCTCGATTTGTGTGCCAGCTCCTTGCCTTGGAATTTGAGCCCTAGCAGCAAAATCGCCTCATCTTCCTCTTTTCTCTGCTCTCACTCTCTCTTCATTCAAATCGCATGAATGACTCAATGAGGACACCTCAATCCCTAGGTTGCCTTTTTTATCATCTCAATGAATAGTCACTTGATCTAATAGCTGAGATTTAATCTTGAGCCATCAAGATCAATGGTGGTGATTTAAGTATCTTAAATCACCGTTTTCATGAAGTATTCTCAAAAGTCACTTTTAACTTTATATCTCGTAAAGTTGATGTACTAGGGACCACTTTGGAGTCTGGACATTTCCCCACATGCTAGGAGCCTAGCCTATGTGAGAAACACTTGTCCAAGGTACAATATTTAACAAAATAGAACACTGAATAGCAACAAAGAGTGTTCTAAGGTATGTAAAGGGAACATTGAATTTTGGCATTCTATATGGGAAAAGCAAAGAGCCTCGGTTATGTGGCTATTCATACTCAGATTGGGTAGGATCTGTGGACGATAGGAAGTCTACAAAAGGTTATGTGTTAAGTCTTGGCACAAGGGAAATTTCTTGGACCAGCGAGATACAACATGTAATTTCACATTCCTCTAAAGAAGAAAAATACAGAGAAACAATCAAAGGAGCATGTGAAGCGGTTTGGCTTAGAAAGATGCCTGAAGATTTGTAAGTTCATTAAGATGAATTACAGTACCTTTTAGTGATATCCAGGGAGTTCTCAAGTTAGCAAAGAACCATGTCTTCCATGATCAGACCAAACATATTGATGTGCATTGTCATTTTCTCCAACAACTAGTAGAAGATGGAGAAGTTGAGCTGAAATATGGCCCAAATCAGGAATAGACTATAGATATTTTTACTAAGTCCCTTGGCCCAAATAAATTTGTAAAATTCAAAGACAAAATTGGTGGTCTCTAGAATGACCATGGAGGGAGAGATTTATTTTGTTAATAATGGTAATCTAGACTATAGACTTAGACATATTTATAAAGTCACTTTTTGACTTAGTCTAAATCATGATTTAGCGTTGTATTAATGGCTTAACTAATATTTAAGTCATTTTAACATTCATGCATCTAGGGTTTATGCATTTACGGTTTTGGTCATTCGTTTACTGTAAAAGGACATGTATTCTCTTCATTTCATAATCTAATAAGTATTTTTGTCTTCCCAGTTCTTGTGTTTCTTGGTTTCTTTGTATTCAGCTTATTTTTGTTATAGCAACTAGTATATAAGCATATCTGAATGGTTTCCTAGATGGTATGTTGTTGGGTAAAAATATCTAACAAGTAACAATTTAAATTTTGCAGATTTCAGAATCTTTAAAGTAGCTGTGAGAGAATAACTTAACAGCATTTTTAATTTCTCTCTTCCAAAGATAGAAGCTACAGTAACAAGCTGCATTTGAGAGTGCATTTCACTAGCAATAGTGTCTTCTATCTTCTCATGTCTATTTCCACTATTAATTCCATATATATATATATATATATATATATATATAGCATTACTGTATTCTATCTTCTCATGTCTATTTCCATTATTAATTCCATATATATGTGTGTGTGTGTGTGTGTGCGTGCGTGCGCTAGTGTTTCCCCACTATGCTTTCAGTTGATGAACAATTCAATGTTGATTTGAACTTGGCATGTTTACAGTGATACATCTATTTGATCAATCAACAATGCCTTTCTTATTTTGACAGTTCTAAAATCAAATCCAATGCAAAAGTAGCTGTCAGAAACTATTGTCACTTCCTGTCTTGGACATGTAAAGAGCAGGCAACTCTGCTATATGATGCAGGTACATGTTTCTTATTTTGAGATTCATAAAATAAAAGCTCATACACTGTAGTTGTCAGAGCCTATTAATGACAACCCTTCAGAGCCTTTCTTGGATATGAATTATGTATACTATAAGGGAGAGAGAGAGACACGTTCCTTATTCAAAATTGCTATCAAATTATATCTTTTCTCCCTCACCAAGAAGTCTGCTAAGACACACAAGGACATGCATTTTGCTAAGTTGAAACAATTGATGTTGGCATATGGAACACTGGCAACACTGAAACTGTCTGAAACTTAAATAAGACAAGATAACTTTGCCATAGATAACCAAAAGAGTAGGTCCGTGAGACGACTAGAGAGTACAACTAGTAACAAACATGATGTGAGAGTGCAAAGGCTACTCATGAAATCTAAAAGATAGAGAGATACAACTGAAAATAATAGAAAAGTGAGTAAGAAAGGGTGACCAAAGATGGTAAACGCTAGAGAAAAAGAGATCAAACTAGGGTCTCTTTTCCCTGAAAGAAGGGACTTCTTTGTGTCCTCATCAAAGTATTTTGTTCAGTCATAGAGCGAGAGAATGTGCATTTTCTCACCGATCTAGTATCACCTACATCGAAGATTGAAGAGTTTGCACGTCGCTTAGTGCCTCGAGTAGTTGAGGTACGCTAAAAGGAGGTGGTCAACCCAATGGAGCTAGGTTTGGATAAATCTCGTAAGTCATGTCGTTTGTTAGTAATCACCCCCTGTATGAAGAGGGCCAGACACTTCTAGTCAGAACAGCAGAAGAAGGCAGCAAAGGGCCCTCCAAAATCATGGTATAGACAATAATATCTCCCTTGAATCTCATAATATACAAGACCTACGAAAATGAAATTAATCTCGATATTGATCTTCTATAGGTGGCACAACTATTAAAAAATATGCAAGTCCAACCACTACCATCTTGAAACCCACTGGATCCCTACTAGATTTTACTCCCCCCTTTTCACACAATGATATATGTAACATTGTATATGTGTCTCCATTTTGGAGGGCGCATTCCAAGTGAACACTTCGCATTTGACTTAGTTTGTTGCCTATTTTAGTGGTACATTTGCCTCTCATTGTTAGAATATAGAAGATGGTGTGCTCGTTTTACCATTGACGATACCCTCGTCACCCAACCATAGGCCGAAGCCACCCTCCGAGCACCTTAACCTTGACTGAGAATTACTCCGGAAGCAAACCCTATGCTAGATAGCCAAACAAGGTGTAGCGCATCTTCCTCCAAGGATAGCGCACCAACAATCGTTGATCAGATAGTCCAAACCCTAGCCAAGAGATAGTCCAAGCCAACACCCAAACTGCTAGCTGCAGCAGCTGCACCTGTAGCTCTCCTCCACACGTGCGCACCAATCTGGGAACTGCAGTGCGCACCAAACATATAATACTTCATCAACATGAAGTCTAGCCCCAAATTCCAATCTGAAGGAGATAGAGCCTACTCCCTCTATCTTGTAACATTTGTCATCCCCAAGCTCAACCTGCTCTGCAAAAGATTTTGTCTTGAAATCTGAGAGGATCTCCTTGTACCCTGTCATGTGCTTTGATNAGGAGACCACACATCAACTCAACTCAGTCCAAAGGAGAACGATACACCCATCACATGGGCACACCCAACACATGGGATCTCTCACAGGTCGACTCAACTCAGTCCATAGGAGAACGTATCTTGGAGAATGTCACACGACGCTGCAATCATCAACAAAGGGTTCCATCTTTGTCCTCTTCTCCTCAGGGACATGAATATATACTGGACACCCAAATATCCTTAGATGACCTACTTCAGGTTTGATCCCTGAGAAGACCTCTTCAGGAGTCTTGTCCTTCAAGATAGCAGGTGGACACTTGTTATGAATATACACGGCAGTGGAGGTAGCTTTTGCCCATAAAGAATTTGGCAGATCCTGGTCAACATCATGGCTTACACTACCTCACAAATTGTCCTGTTTTTCCTCTCAGTAACACCATTTTGCTGAGGGTTATATGGCACGGTCAACTGTCTCTTGATTCCTTCTTCCTTGCATAAATCCTCAAACTGGAGAGCTTCAAACTCTCCTCCATTGTGTGTTCTAAGGGTTCTGATGTGTTTCCCTGTTTGCTTTTCAATAAAGGCTTTATACTCTTTGAATTTATCAAACGTGTCACTTTTAGCTTTAAGGAAACAGATCCAACATTTTCTTGAGTAATCATCAATAAAAATGACATAATACCAACAACCACTGAGTGAGGGAGATGACATGGGACCACATACATAAGAATGAACCAGATCTAAGATGCCCTGAACTCTGTTGTCACATACCATATTCTGCAAATCTAGAAGTGCTTTGAAATGAATATGTCCAAGTCTTATGTGCCACAACTCGATGGAGCTAGTCGCATCATGAACCGATGCCTGAACTGACTGTTTTGTCACGACGTACATTCCTCCTTTGCGAATCCCAATGGGTTCTGCTGTACTCAAGTGGCTACCTTTTGCCCATAGAAGTGCCTTCATGTCCTTGAAGATCACCTAATATCCCTTGTCCTCAAGGGTTGCTACGGATAGTAGATTCTTCCTGAGCCCTGGAACATATAATACTTCATCAACATGAAGCATAGCCCCAAATTCCAATCTGAAGGAGATAGAGCCTACTCCCTCTATCTTGTAACATTTGTCATCCCCAAGCTCAACCTGCTCTGCAAAAGATTTTGTCTTGAAATCTGAGAGGATCTCCTTGTACCCTGTCATGTGCTTTGATGCACCACTGTCTACTAGCCAAGTTTTTGGTCCTGTGATAACTATACTGGATAAAGCAGAAACCAAGTAATATTCTTTTCTAGTTTTTTTTTCATTAGAAGGACTTTTTTGTTTTCGTTTGGATTCATCATCCTCAACAGTTGAGGCATGATGTTTCCCTTTCCTTGGGTTTTTCTTCCTATACCAACAATCTTTAGCAAAATGACCCAACTTATTGCAACTAAAGCATTTAATCTTAGATGTATCAATACTCTTGCCTTTGAACATACCTTTGGTGTTTGACTTCCTTTGAGAACCTTTCTGGAAAGTGACTTTCTTCTTTCCCTTGAATCTTGATGCTAATGCTGAATGCTCTTCTTTGGTTGGCTCGCTCCTGGTTGCAGTGCGACTCTCCTTCTGGAGGCAATCGTGCCATAACCTCTCAAACATGGGCTAAATCTCTCTCCCACTTACCATGGATAGGAAAGTCTCCCATGAAGAAAGAAGAGTCGAAGACCATCAAACATGGCGTGCACTAAATCATCATCATCCACTGTGACACTAGTGACCAAGAGCTGATCTCTGATCTGGGCTATCCTTGAATAAAAAGATGCTACTGATTCACCTTTCTCCATCTTAAAATACTTAAGCTTGTGCTTAAGTGTCCTCTTTTGACTTGGTGCCTGTTTCTCATATAGATTCACCAAGGTATCCATACAGTCCTTGGCAGTCATTAACGAAGTCATCGCTGACATTATACTGTCTTTGACTGAGTCAAAGATGATTCACTTGGCCTTAGCATGACTTTTCTTGAAGGCTTCTCTACCTCTGGTCACATACTGCTCAAGATCATGCTCCTGCAAGATATTCATAATCCTGAGCTTCCATACACTGAAGTTGGAAGATCCTTTGAGCCTATCCTCGGTCTTGACTGAAATGGAGGATGCCATGGACCTTACACTGAAATTTATCAAGCTCGCTTGGATCTTTGTGTACCTGCTGCTGCATTTCAACAAGCTTATCACACCCTAAGCTCTGATACCATGTTAAATTATGAGTTTGATTCAATACTGTAAGTACTTCTTTAAATTTTGACTGTACTTTGAACTTAGGTTCTTAATGCATAATCAAAACTGAACAGGAAAAACCATAGAGAATAACCAACATGCATTTTCACACCATACATACCCTGGGGAAACCCTATACGAGTAGAAAAACCCCAGAAAACAAACTTCCTTTATTGCAAAGACAATGTATGACCACTTACAATATATCCACCATGAAAACTCTGTTCTTAAAGAGCTTACCAATGTGACTCTGACTTGACTGTGTAACTAAGAGACCTTTCTGATATATAATCTCCTGTTACAGACCAGCACTGAAGATGTATCTTTGTTGCCTTCAATGACTGATATACGCTGCCTCTTATTGACTGGTACACTACCTCTGATAGTCTGATATACCAGCACTGATATGGACTGTTACGCTGCCTCTAATAGTCTGATATACCAGCACTGATATGGACTGTTACGCTGCCTCTTATGGTCTGTTATTGCTGCCTTCTATTGGACTGATACACAGCCTTTTATAGTCTGATATACCAGCACTGATATGGACTGTTACGCTGCCTCTTATGGTGTGTTATTGCTGCCTTCTATTGGACTGATACGCAACCTTTTCTTGGACTGATATACCACTCTGTTATGGACTGATATATGTGCCTTCTTAAGGACTGATATACCACTCTGCTTCCTCACCCATACATTGTATAACAACTGTATAGAAAGAGGGTCGACCTCTTGCTTATATAGGAGTGGAGAGGTAGAGAGGAGAGGGCTCGAATTAGAGGCATGAATGCATGCTTGTCATAGCTCAGCTTTACACTTTAGTGCAAAATTAGAACCGGACTTTACACTTCAGTTATAACTCGCCCTTGACATGGCACTGCATGTTATGCCAACTCGACAATTGACTCGACCTTGACTGGACATGCATGCAAACTACTCAGCATGCATGCAGCATGCAACTAGACATGCATGCAATATGCAACATGCATGCATGCAACATGCAACATGCAACATGCAACATGCAACATGCGACATGCGACATGCAACACAAACTTGACAACTATGACTTTGACCTAGACATGCAATTTTGACTTTTACAACTCGACTCTTTAGAAGGAAATTCAAATTTCTTCATGGTGGATTATGTCATACGTGCCAATGCACTAAATCAATACATTTACATCATTTGCAATATTAGGAAGATTGTTTGTTTCTAGCTCATAGGAATTTTATGTTCAACCTAACTTTTGCTCATGGCTCACAAGGCTTGACTAGGCGGCTCATAGAGGTTGTACGTTCCCCCTGACTTTTGCACTAGTCTATCTATGCCCACAGAGGTTGTACGTTCCCCCTGACTTTTGCACTAGACTGTCTGTGCTCACAGAGGTTGTACGTTCCCCCTGACTTTTGCATTAGACTTACATCTTGCTTTTTGTCTTAGACTTACAAGGCTTCTACCTTTGCCTTGGCTTGACTCACAAGATCATATAGCATCTCGTTCGTCCTGACTTTTGGTTTGACTCACAGAGGTTGTATGTTCCCCCTGGCTTTTGTCAATACCTCACAAGACTAGTTGATTCTCCAAATCTCCCTCGCTAGCTTTAGGGTGGCCCATATGGCCTCTCATTGGAGAATGATTGTCGATGCTGCCAAATTTAACACATGGTTGGTTCATTGTGAAAGAGAGGCAGAGCTGAGTTCAGAGTTGCATGCAAACAAGTCGTGTGGGTGTGTAGGCTCAACTTACAGGTCTTACCATTTCTTTGATCTCTAGTTTTATAATATCACAACTAATTTATTATATATCTACTCATAAGTTGCCTTCAAGACAAATAGATAGAAACCAACAAAAATAAATAAATTCAATGCATGTAGATTCTACATGTGCACTTGAAGAGGAGCACAAGTTTGAATCTTCAAGGAGGAAGGCCGCAAACTAGACCTCCATTGGTATTGAGAAAGCACTACTGCTTATTTGATGGGATTTCCTGCTTAGCAACGTTTTCTATTAAGTATTGTGCTGTCATATACCAAGCTTTGTTTCGTATTAGAGCTTGGTTGCTAGAATTATTGTGATGCATTGTCAACAACATTTTTCGAGCTATGATGGAAAGAAAACTTGCCAACGATTTGTTTAGCACGAGAAATACATAGCCATGACCTCTAAGCGTGCATTCACACCGCAATAAAGAGGCATCGTTTGCAAAGAAGAAGAAGAGTTAAGAACTCGCCTTTTCTCAAATCACATAGAGAAGGCGGAGAGAGAATCAACAGATGGAAAGCAAACATAGCCTGCTGAGCTAGAGAGAAAACTTGGCAACAAGAAGAAGAGTGATCTATCCAAGAATTTGTCTCCAAATCACACAATAGAGCTACACTAGTAGTAGGAGACTTCGATCCTTGTGGATCCCTACGAGACATTGAAGATCTTAGAATTGCAAAGTGAAACATTGTAATTTTTTATGTGAGGTGTCGTTGTGTACTTTAAGAATTATCTTGATCTGAGATCAATATTGTTTTTTAAGCTAGTGAAGAAGTAACTACCATTAATAGTCTCGCTGTTTTTGGATTCCATTAATAAATCTACCAAATAGAATTCAATGATTCCAACCAGTTTATCTCCATTGCCATCACCACTTGGAGCATAAGAGGTCGCAAAATTGATTGCCATTAGCCTCAATTGTCATTGCTCCTAAGATGAGATTGAAACCCCCTATAGCAAATTGCAAATTACGAGGCATAATAAGCTCAGAATCAACTTCTAAAGTTCTGATTGCACAACACAACATCGCTTCACCAACGCCAATCCTACACTTGTCATGGAGGAGGTATATAATTGTTTTGTTTTGATAGTATCTTGAATCCAACAAGCATACTATCAAAGATGGGCTGCCAGATTTACAGTGTAAGGGTTTCATCAAAGCCAGTTCCATCACTTTGCAGCTTCACAATCTCTTACTTGTATTGACATTCTTCCCAAAATTTGAACAGTTTCTCACAAAAATCATTCAACAACATCGTTGCTTGGAAGTAATCACGGATCAACCATTCTTGTCCAATAGTTCAATTCAAGCAAAATGAACTCATTCAAGGTATTTGTTTATCTTTTACGTGAAATAAATCTTTTGCTTTATATAGAAGAGAAGGTCAATTTGTTTGTGATAAAAGGGAGAAGGTTTAACCTTTTGTAAAGGTTCTATTGGTTTCTCATTTGGTGAAATAGAGAGATCATGTTCTTTGGAGCATACAGCGAGAAGTTTATTTTCCTATAATTGATAGAAGGTCGATTGAAAGTTATTTATTTTGTCGACTGCAAATTATTGTTTTTCAGTCTTTGTTAAGCAAAAGGATGAGAAGTGAATGCCTTGTAAAAGGGGTCTATATTGTCCTTAAGTTCCCATTGAAAAAGGAAAATTACCTTGTAATTGCACTATGATGCACCCTTCCTTATATCAAAATTATTAAAGTGAGGATAGAGTGAAAGATCAAGATAAATGGATAATTGACCTACTTAAACTTATTGATAAGAAAGTCATTCAAACATGAATTGCTTGAAAAAGAAAAAGCGGTGTTAAAATTGCGAAGTTAGGTGGAAAACATCAATCGAGAGAAACTAATGTGTGATGCTTCTTGTGACACAAGTGGTCTGATTCAATGTTTTGATAGTTGTGATAATAGTGATTTGAAAATAAGCATTTATCTCTTTCATTGCACCAAGAGTAGAGAGGTGCTCTACAACTCAGTATGGGGGAGATGTTAAGGCATTAGTATGATGAGGCATTAGCATTAGATAATAACAATAAGTTAAAAAAAAACATAAAGTCGGCTCAATTAATAATAATAATAATAATAAATTTTATAAAAATAAAGTCGGCTTAATTAAACAAAACAACAATCACACACACCGTGTAAAACTTGACATGGAATGAAATAATAAAAAAAAATTACACCTTAAGAAATTGGATCCCTCTTGGTGCTTGATAGATCCGGGTTTAAGATGGATCTACGCTGGTGAAACTCTTGATGGTGATCTTGATGATACTTTTGAAAGTATATCCAATGTGGAAGATGATATCATTGGATCATTTGAAAAATGCACAAAAAGAATTGGCTCCAAGCTCATGAAGAAAATGGATTTAATGGCAAAGGTTTACAAAAAGGTGGGCAAGGCATCCAGAAATCCATAGCATTATGTATAAGGCCATGAAATGAAGGTCTTGGTTATGATGGTCAAATAGGCAATGGGGACATCCAATTTGTGAAAGCAGAATCTTCTATAGAAGGTGATTCATCTACTAGTACCAGTACAACAAACCAGGTTCAGAAACAAAAGAATAATTCTCATCATTGTGGTAGAACAAGGCATGTGCAAGCTAAGTGTTGGAACTCGCATCCTTGTAGTATTTGTGGCTTAACAAACCATGATCATCATACATGTTGGCAAAGGCAAATATCAATGCCTCACATACATGTAAATTATGGTTGGATAGATGTGCATGAATGGCACAAAGTCACTCTTATGTTGAAATATTTTTACAAGGTAAAATCTTCTAATGTACAACCAAAAATCCCCACAGCCAAAATCCAATCAATGAGATAATTGAGTTGTCATTAAGATGGACTCAAAAGAGTAATGTCAACTTCCCATAGTTGGTAATGTTTTAAGGTCAGAGTTCTCAATTTTTTTTATGTCATTCTTTGAGTAAAAATCAAATCACGAATTCTTTCATTTTGTAATGGTTTGTGGTAATTCGAAACCTCTTATGATGGTTAAGGTAAACCAATTAAAACCCCTGATGATGTAATGGTTAAGAATGAGCCAACAAAAGCTGAGGATACGATGAATTGGTTAAAGGTAACCTGTAGGAAACCCATAAGGTGGTTAAGCCTAAGCCAAAGAAACCCTTGATATGGAGATGATTTAGTCCAAATAAATGATTCAAGATTTAGACCTATAAAAGAATGGTGCAGCTTGGGCATGATACATGAAGCCGATGACAGTTGAAGATGCAGATACAGATCAAGCAGACTAAAGATGATGCAGTGTGCAAAGCACTGAATATGAAGACAGCTCAAACATCCAGATTGGACTACAAGTATTTGATAAGAGGGATTTTGAAGGATAACTCCTACTCGTGAGTGCTAAAGTCTAAACTACATGGTTGGGTAAATGTAGTGTTGTACACCATGCATAAATGTCTACGTACAAAACTAAGAATGATGATAAGGAGATAAGTTAAGGATGAGGATTTCAACGAAGAAGTTGGGAATGATAACAATATTTTAAATGGGGCAGATTGTTATGTTCACCTAATGCTATATAAAGGGACCTAATGTACATTGAAAAGTGGTGTGAGAGAGACACAAGATCAATACAGTCTGACATTCAAAGTGTATTTGTGTGTTGAAATTCTGAAGTCCTATGAGGCTGCCATCTAAGGTCTGTCCTTGACCTTAGTATGGCTCTAAGTTTCAACTGTATGGCTGTCTTCTTTTGCTGTTTTAGGACAGCAAACAATCATCCCACTTTCTGCTCAATGTTTTATAGGTTAAGTGCTCT
>SNQJ01S0088007.1:14266-31396 GCA_010110895.2 Picea sitchensis | reverse complement strand
CTCAACATTGTGTCCCTACAAATTTATGTGTGTGAATGTTTTTGATAGCTGCAGTAATAAACCCAACATTTAGTTCTGTCATATGTCTTCATTGGCTGCCAATAAAAGGCCAAATTACCCTGTAATTTGCTGCCATTGAAAGGCCAAAATAACCTGTAATTTGGCTGCCAATAAAAGGCCAAAATACCCTGTAATTTGGCTGCCAATAGTCTCACCTTATTTTGGCTGAATTTTTATATCATATTTCTTCTCATGTTGAGCAAATGCATTATATCTGTTGGCCGGCTTACAACTGATTTAAAGTTGATGTAAATTCTGATTTTGCAAAATAAATATATGAATTTTATAAGACAGTTTTCCCTCCTTAAGGTGGCATCTATTGTGAGATGGGAGTTTGGTGAATAAGGTCTTTACAGCAGAAGAACTGTTGCAGTGCATTGAAGCAGAAGACCAAGCAAAGACTATATAGCATTTAAGCCTGGCTACTGGCTTACCCCCTGATTTTTATTGTTTTAATAATTGCATCGTGTATTATCGTTGATCGACTTGACATTCATGTATCAAAGACTATATTTTATAGATTAAAAATTTGTCAATTAAAACTCGTCCTTCTGTCCCTGATCCTTGGCGAGACATGGAATACGAGAACATTGTCATGAAGATATGCAAAATAACCCAAAGTACCACAATTTCCATACTTCTTTCTATAAGGATGAAATTGTTGCATTATGGAGATATGCATTACTTATGAGAAAGAATGGTGTGTTGACGATGATAAATAACTACACTTTCTACTATCTGTATTGGTTTTTGTACAAATTTGATGTAGGTCAGCCCCTTATGAATGTATGGTGTTTGCAATAAATGTTCAAGTCCACCTGCATAAACTTAGAATGGTAGCTGTCATAAAGATGCAGAGGTATGCTGAAGTTTGTGTTTCTATGGAAGGGGTGAGGACTTTTCTCTCTATTGAATGATTGTTAAATCCTGCTGAGCCTTCTACCTTTACTGTAAGGCTGATGATTTCTCGTGTTATATAGCACATTATTTTTCTTATTGAATCTCTTTTGTGTGGTTTCAGTCCATCTATCAATTAACATACTTGGTATTTCCATTGGGATATTTATGTTTCTTTTAATTAACTAGTTGGCATTCACGTTTTTAGGAGGGAAATTATTTCCGTTTATAGGAGGGAAATTATTTCCAAAGATATGATACCCACTGTTACGTTTGAGTATGCTGTCCATGGAACATACATGCTCAAATACAATTATTATGGTAGGGAAAAGTCTTCCAAAGATCTGATACCGCTATGATGTCTCAGTATTGTGTCCATGAGACATACATTCTCAAATACAATAATTATGGGGGTAGCATGCCAACATATTTACTCAATCATGATAGGGGTAGTGCCAAGTGGTTATCAACTATCCAACTGGGCCCCTTGATTAATTGAGATGACTAAAAATCACATGGTCAGTTCTACTTGATGTTCATCACGGTTTCATCAATAGGACTTGTGCTGACTGATTTGTGATTACACCAACTTAATGTATTTATGCTCAATAATCAGTAGAAGATGATCCACAAAAGGAATACCTAAATTAAATAAATAAAAAGGTTCTGGAATACCACAACAAATTAAATAATACAAGAGGATCTATGAAGGGAATACCTTAATAACTACATCTCGCCTTGTGGCTCTCACTTAAGTTGCTAGGGTGCATGGGTATTGGTATGACACTGTTTGAAACCGGGTACAGGGGTAGACAAAGTTTTATATATATGAAAAGACATCAAAACATAATTGAAATTATGTAAACCAGCAATGATCCAGACTCATTTTCAAATTCAAATCATTCAAGCATTCATCTATTGAGATTCAACATTGAACAATGATTAAGAAAACTTGATCATTCTCATTGATAGATCTAGAGTCTTAAACAAAGTACATTAAAAAATTGTCAAATGGCATTTCCAAAATTGAATTTCCTTCAAGAATTATGGCACTCAAAACCCAAATTTTCCTCTCTGTTGGACTGCTGGTCTCTTCAAGGTGAGAATGAAAATGTAAAAATGAGAGATTAGTTAGGGTCTCGTCGTTCATAAAGGGGCCTAGCAAGTAATGTTTAGAGTTTTACAGCTGGGCCCTACCCCTTTTTTTTTTAATTTGTGTTTTTTTCAAAAACAGCATATTTTTTTGGGAATGAGTGGCTGGAGTACTGATCATTGGGAAACATACCTGAATTTCAAGGCAAAAACACTTATCTGTACCCTGCTATATGGGGTATGTGAGGGAATGGCAGGGTACATACGTGTATCAAATGAAACCCTTGGGGATAAAACCCCAACAAAGGATGTACCCACATAGCATTTGATCACCACTACGAGGACAAGGACTAAGGCTTATGATGATGCATGCAGAAGATGCAATTAAAAAAATAAAATAATTGTATATAATTGATGCCTACTCTTAAATTGCAACAATAATTATACAAAACTGGAATAATTAAGTAGTAACTTCGACAAAGCAATAAAGATGCTCGAAAATCATGTCTTTTTGTGGTGCTCGAAAATCATTAGTCATATATTTTCAATTCCAAATATGAACGCTATGGCTGTTCAAAGTTATGGGATGAAAATCCTAGTAAGTCCGTGATTTCCACAGGAACCGGGATCTCTCGGCATAGAGGAATACTTTGTAAGTTTTCTCCACTTTACGCTCAGCACTGTTTCCATACTAGGACTTGTGTTGGCTAATTTGTGGTTCCACCAATTTACTACATTTATAATTTTATACTCTCTTTACAATCAGTAAAAGAGGATTGACAAGACTAATATCTTAAATAAATAACAAGGTTCTGGAATACCTCAACAAATAAAATAATGCAAGAGTATCTATGAAGGGATTACCTTAATAACAACATCTAGCCTTATCCCTTGAACAATACTAGAAAAAGGGCATGAAATCCCTAATTACAAAAGTAGGGAATGAAACCGTTGGGAATAAAACCCAAGTAAAGGATGTACCAACATAGCATTTGATCACCACTTTGAGGCCAGGGTCTGAGGCTTATGACGATGCATGCATAAGATACAATTAAAGAAGTAAAGTAATTGTATCAAAAGGAGGCCTCTTAAATTACAATAATATTTAAAGAAACCTGGAATAATTAAGTAGTATCTTTGACAAAGGAATAAAGATACTGAAATTTTGTATCTTTCTGCAATGATCCTAGAACGAATTCTTGTTTCCTAGTGTGTAGGTCTTTTTGTGGCACCTAGAAATCACGAGTCATATGATATGTTTTCAATTCCAAATGTGAATGCTATGGTTGTTTGAAGTCACGGGCTGGAAGTCCAAGTAATTCTGGGTTTTCTCCAGGAATTAGGATTTCTCAGTATAGAGGAATAGTTTACAATTTTTGGGAGATCATGTGTAATGTGGGAAAATGTATCCAGATTCCAAACACTAATGTCTTCAATAATTGTTCTTGTTATGTGTTGGCTTGGTTGTCCCAGTTTAGCCGTTGTTACTGTTCACTTGACCATCTCAATGCAGGTTTTCATTCATAAGCATTAATTGTGACTAGCATCAATGGTTCAAGTCACTGTTAAAACTGTTTTCTCTTGGATTTTGCATAAATTGGTATTTGAGATAAATCTGGAGCTGATATGGTTTAATATTCTAAATTATTCTGTTTATTTATGGCAGATAGTGTCCACTTCTTGATGTTTGTTGATACCTGAATGGAGTTCAGAATATTCTATACCAAATTAATAATGCCTCTATTTTCACTAAATAAATCATGAAATCCAGCATTTTATTGATTGTCTTCCCTTTATTGATTGGATTCCCACAATCTATACTTTTATGGAGTGGTGCCAGGTTTAATTTTGAATTATTTTTCTGCTAATAAAGATGGAAAGGTTTGATGTAGAATGGGTATACCTGTATAGTATGAGCATAGCTTTTAGATGCTTGGGTACTGTGGAGAGAAAGGTTCTTTTAATGTGGAGACAGGTCCTTTCAACAGATTGGAACTTCAGATTTGTGAGAATTAATAGATTTATTGCTTGAGAGTGTCTAAAGCTGGTTGCATTTTTATTTATGCAGGAAGTCAATCATCTGGGTGGTTGGAAAGTACGAGGCAAGAATTAATGGAGGCTGAAAATTTTCACAAGGTTGACAAGAATTGGAGGAGTTGACACTTTTTGAAGGATTCTGATTGACCTGGATTCCATAGAACACACGAAGTGGTGATTCCTTTTTGTCACTATTTGATAGTGTGATCATGTAAATATAAGATGGTGGTAGGTGAAGGTAACATCTTGTAAGAATATGAATTTACTCACATTACATAAGAGTAGTTTAAAAACCCTAGAAGATTTTGAGAGTTCTTTTCTGATTTCTAAAAGCTTCCACAGGTCATATGCTCTATTGATTTGTTTAATGTCGCCAGAGCAAGATTTCCTTAGATTATGACTTAGATTATGACTTTACATCTTTGACTAATGTGACTAACAGGATCAGTATATCTGTAACAGTGGAGTAGCCAAGAGTATTTCCCAGATAACATGAATAGTGTGTTGCATTAACTTTGAAGAATTTGATTGTGTGCATGGAAGTTCATATTCTTAGATTTACTTGTGGAAATCTTCCTGCTACTTCAGATATGTCGGTGTCATTTGCTAAGATGAGTCATGTTTGTATATATCTATAAGAGGTCATACTGTTTGAAGAGAAGACGAAACAAAAGTTCAAATTGCAATCTGAAAATCTGGGACAGACTAATCCCTTCATGCGAAAGGTCAAGATCAATGAAAGGTTAATCTTGATTTGATTGTATTTAGATAAGTTTCTATGTTATGTTTTGGAACTTTGTTCAAGAATCTGAGTGTTATTATTTTATAGTACCGCCAAACGCTCTTGTTAACATGATAATTAGTGAGTGCCTTTTGTGTAGTAGAAAGCTATCTTCAAAGCCAATTGTTTGCTTATACCTGTAGTCTCAGGCATTTTAGGATGTCTGGTGAAATATGTGCGTTGCTTGATAACTAGGATTTCATTGCATGTCACCTGAGATTTGTTACTTTCTAATCTTCAGAGGCACCACATATTCAATGTCAACATCTTGAAGATATAATTTCTTTTGTAATATTATGAGGTTTTACTAGCCTTTGGAGTATGGAGAATGATGTGTAGCATGTTTTTGTGTGACTGAGGGAATATTGTGCTTTCAAGGCCATGGTACCTAAGATGATTGCATTATTTACTATTTCTGTAGATTATTGCATGTTTGACAAGATGCTTTTCTTTCTTGTTATAGTGAAACAGCCCATTCGATAGTCTTTTGTATAGTCGACTATATACTTATTTTTTAATAACCTTTGTAAAATGTAGTGGATGTTGGTTAGTACGCCAAGAGTTCTTGCAATGCTATACATCCTGATGCAACTTTGATATCGATTGGAAGGCAGACATGCAATTGACTATGAAGTTCAAAATCATGTTGGCCTCGTGAGAGTGAGGGTTTGGGCAAATTTTTAGGTCCTACAGAGGGATCTACTTTCCACAGAGGAATCCAAGTTTTTTAACTGGACCAGTGATGCAGTCAAGTTTGCTGTTAAATAGGATGAGAACAACATGCACTTTCTTTTTCCCATTTTGCATTTTCTATGTATTATATTTTCTGTCCACGATTTTCCAGTTTTTCTCTCTTAGCTGTAGAGTTGCTGATCACAATAGCTGTAGAGTTGCCAATCACAAATTTCCAACTTCCAAACCCTTTGAGCTACTGTATATGGCTGTTGGGTTTCTTTCTCATTCATGTATGTATGTGTTCAGATTTCATATGGACAGTGAGAAAGTGAGCTGAAAACATAGCATCATCTGCCAGTTAGTTTGACTTAATGACATCAGTTTTGTTCCCTCATTCTAAATCTGTGGTTTCTGATCTATTGCATGCTGGAAATTAGCTAAACTAACTAGTATTTGCTTATGCCTTATGGCCAATGTGACAGTCAAGATGATTGACTTCAAACATTGTAGGAAACAGTTAATACTGGGCTATTCTCTATCATGGTGGTATTATCAAACTTGGAGCTGAGTTATTGAACAATGGACATGAATGCTTTATTGTTTTGTGACTCCTCAATTGCAGAATTCTATTGGTGATCGCTTGCAAGACAACTTCTTGTAGATGTTATTTAGTTTTGAAATTCCTCTAAACGAAAAATGTTTGCCATGATTACAAAGAAGATTGAGAAGAATCAGTAGTGTTCATCTTTTCATGTGACCTCAGTAGAGTCTTATGTGATGGAGTGCAGTGTTTGTTATTTCCCACAAGTAGACCTGATTCACTTCGAGTTCGATGCCAAGTCCATCTGTTTATATTGAATGTATACGAGGCGAAAGGGAGTAAGAAATAGTTTTCACTGCATAAGCAGTCAAAGAACGCTTAGCATATAGCTACAATTGAAATAATGGAAGTTTAAATATTTTTTTCAGTAATATTTATTGGTATAATTTATTCTCTTTCAATATCTTGAAGTAATAAAAAGTTAGCAAATAAAAGTGATAGCTTCACGATCGGTTTCATAATTCAATAAGTTGCATGCAAGAGCTTGATCAAGGCATTGCAGTATACCATTCAAGAATCCACTCATTGCCATTATCTTTACCATTTAAACTGGTTGGGCATCAATTTCATGACCAATTTGGATCTGGATTTTGATATTATCATAAATTGGAAGTATGCTTAGGTATTCCCCATATTATGAGTTTCCAAAAGATATGGTGTTGACAAAATCTCCAATAAAGTGAGAGCTAGATGTAAATCATAACATCTCCAATGAATTTTGATGGCACAAATACTCCTATGATGTGCCAACTTAGACAAAAGGAATTTCGAGTTCGACAATGAATGCACAAGAGTGTTCGTAGGTTTTTCCTATAAAAAATGAAGGTTAGAAATAAGCAATCAAAAGTTCCTTAATGCCACTATATTTGATTTTTTTTGTGCTTATATGTTTTCTGGTTAGTGTTATGTTCTTTTAAAGCTTAAGAAATATGGTTCTCTATAGGTTGAACTTGGTTTTCAAATATCATTTTAAATTATTTTTTAAAATGATATTTTTGTAAGCTTCAAAGTTCTTGATTGGGATAAGAAGTTTTATTAGAAAATCTCATTTTGTGGATAGACAAATCTCTACAATCAACCACTAAACGTCATGTGATGACTGACATAACTATGTTGGTCTTTAATGTGGAAGGTTACAAGTGGAAGCAGCTAATCATGTGATACATGAAAATCATTGCCGATACACAAACCAATTGAGGAGAAGTCTGAGATATAAGGGCTAACATTTATATATTCATTGGAAAAATCTGAGCTGTCATAGTATTTTGTTAAAACTTCTGCTATCCTTTTTCCCTGCTCATAAATTGGACTTAAAACAAAGTTTTCTTTCCTATATAAACCCTTCATCCAATTGATCATCAACATAGAATCTCCCAGAAATTGCAGTTTTGTAACATTGGTCTCAACACCGGCTTTTAAGATCAAAAGCAGAGCCATCAATTCAACATAATTACTAGTCCTAGAGCCTAGGCTTGCTTTAAACCTGATGGTATGAGAATCAGACAACTGAAGAAGACCTCCTGCCACACAAAGGGCAGGCATATCTCCTTCATCCAATTGATCATCAACATAGAATCTCCCAGAAATTGCAGTTTTGTAACATTGGTCTCAACACCGGCTTTTAAGATCAAAAGCAGAGCCATCAATTCAACATAATTACTAGTCCTAGAGCCTAGGCTTGCTTTAAACCTGATGATATGAGAATCAGACAACTGAAGAAGACCTCCTGCCACACAAAGGGCAGGCATATCTTGGCTAGCTCCATCAAAATACTCCAAGGCAATTGATAAATTGATAGGTGTCTCTATTATTTGTCTTGGAGGCTTATCTTTTATATTCTTCTAGGAGCCTTTTGTATTCTTCTTCACTCACTTGAAAACATAACATAATTGGGATATGTACTGGAAAGTAGGGATACATTTTTCAGAGAAAAAATGTTGAATTTCTTGAAGCTAGAGGCCCCAAGTGATGATACATGGTAAATACCATAAAAAATTTAACACTTTTATGTCAAACCACGTTTTTAGGCAGTTTTCTAATATGTCTCCCTAGCCAAATATTGTTACAACATATAAGGATTTCTAGATCAGTCCAAATGGTCCTTGTGTATGGGCATGTAACCAACATGTGAGAAGTGGTCTCCAGAGCCTATTTGCATAGGGCACATCTTTCAGGCCTTGCCAACTTCTTCTTTGAAAGTTCTCCTATGTCAAAATCTTGTTCCTCATGGCCAACAATAAAAAAGTTCGAGTCTTAAATTGGGGCCTGGGTCTTCCATATATATTTCCACTAACATATTGACAACCCTGCATTTCATTTGAGAACATTTCTTTATATCATAACTTTGCTGAATAGAACCCCATAATAGGATTTTTGGAACAAATTATTTCATCCTCTTCTCTCAACCTTACATGACTTCTTATGAGATTACTCATGTAATCATTCCATTGCTCTCCATAAATTCTTTCCAACCCCAACATATTAGGGCTCATCAAACCTTGATGCCATAAAGTAAAAAAAAGTAAAAAAAAACCTAAAGAATTAAGTAAAGTAAAAAAGCCTTCACCTTGCAAATGGGCAATAAATCTTCAGAGAGTTTAAAGGAATTTCCACTGCCCACATAAGGATCAACACCCAACATGATGTTTTCACCATTTCCTATCTCTCACACAAGCTGGTTAGCAACCAAAGGAAACAATAGTCCCTGGGATTGCCATGCTATTGATCCATTTTGAAAAGATTTATTTGGTCTCCTTATCCATTCAATTAGAGATATGGGCTCTGTGTACTTTTGCACTATCACACCTTTCCACAACTTTCTTGCGTGAGTAGTCTCCTCAAACTTTTTGTAGCAAGTGCTTTACCAATGTGGTGGATATTCTTGGGACCACAACCCCCTTCCTCTTTGGGTTTTGAAATGCACTGCCATTTTAAAAATGACAAGCCCTCCATTTCCTTGCTCCTTGACCATACAAATTTGAAGCATTTTCATTTGATTTTCTCCAACACCCCTTTTGAGATGAAGTCCAAGGAATGCCGGTAGATTGGTTTTGCATTTAAAATATATTTTTTTAGAGTTGAGTGCCTCCAAGGGATAACAATATGGTACACCACATATTAATTCTCTTATCAATCTTTCCTATGAGCCAAATCCAATGTTTGTTCCCACATTGTGTTTTAGAAGGAATCCCAAGTATTTTACTCCATTATGAGACTCAATCTTCATGAAAGGAAGAAGTCTCGATAATAGTCTTTTCTCCTTTTCTTCTATACCATAAAAATGTGTTGAAGACTTCATCATGTTTATCTCCATCCATGTTGCTATTATATGTTTCTAAGATCTCTTTTAGCTTTGAGACACCCCTGAGACAACCTTCACAGAAATGCATGACTTAATCAACTAACTGTTGATTTTTCAATAAGCTACGCTTAAGCATGAAGTTCATTCCATTTTTAGCTTTTTACTTAAACCATAGATAGTTTGTTGCAGCAACCAAAATCACAAGAAGAAACACCATGCACAGGTACACAAGAAATATCCTAGGAAACCCTTTTCAACAAGGGAAGAAAACCCAACCAATCCTTTGCTATATTCTTCAAGAGAAAGACCTCTACCACCATAAAGAACTAGCACACAAAAGGGTGCTTCACAAACCCTAGAAGACTAGTGCCCAAGAGAGGTGCACACTTTTCCCAAGAACAAGTGTTTGCTGAAATTTCCAAACTCACACTGGTTATATAATTCCTCAATGGGGAATTTCCCTTCATTTATATTAGACTGAACCTGTAAATAGTAGTGTCTATTGGCACTGTTATCGCACAGTTTTGTAGACGGGAGAGAAGGCTACAAGAAAGAGGTCCAAACTGGTGTAACAGGAACCTATCCCAACCAATGTCACCTCGATGGGAAGGTTCTTTCTCTTTTGGGAGGTGAGGCCCAGGGGAGATGTCCCCGGTGACCTGGGGTTTTGAAGAGGCAAAGGTTAAAAGGACAAAGGCAAAGTTCCCCCTTCACAGGTCACCACCAAAACAGATAGTCCCGGCTAAGCAACCAATAATAAAGTGAATACCCAATGAAGAACACCTGCCTGGAACATAGCAACAACAAACTAACATATGCAAGCTATATTTCAATGGGTTGGTACTTCATAAGACTATCTGGTAAATATATATAAGCAATATGGCAATAAATGTTGACAAAGTCAATGTTTATCAATAGCAATAAAAGATATAATACTTCACCAATAAATATTGGGACAGTGTGGCATTCAAGGTAACCAATCAACACTTTATTCAATTAATGCCTAGACCACCATTCAATTGCTCTTAAAACAAGACGTTGCTACAGTAGAGATGAAATATTCAAGTGTGACGTCAACAACTTAGGGTTAGTAGGTTAGGGTTTCAATTCAAAAAAGGTTTGAGAGTGTGTTAGATTCAATTCCACTTCAACGTTGGAGGTCTAAGATCAGTGCCTTGGGGTTAATGGAGTCAATTTAGTAGAGGATGCAAGGGTTGAAGGAGGATGGCTAAGGACTAGAGGGAAGAGTTTTGAAGTGCTGCTATGGCAGGGCCTCAGAAGCAAAACCCTAGGGGAGAGAGGCTCACTCCGGTGTTGCTAAAGCAAGGCCTCGTGCTCTCTCCTCCTTCCTTGGGTTAACTTGGCAAAAACGGCTAGCATGAAAGATAGATCAAGACAAGAGAGTGCAATGAGGGAGAGTGTTGCTACAAAAAGGCTCTATCATCAAACCCTAGAAGAAAAACGACCCAAGGTGTAGATAACCTAGGCCTAGGACGTCTCCTCCTTCTTGACCTCTGAAAAGTACAACTAGCTCAGGGAGAAGAAGAAATGAGAGTGTAGCTATGGCTAGGCTCTTTCTTCCTTCTTCAATGGCGTAAAGAATTTATTCTCTAATGGGGACAGCATGAGACAGGGACCTACTTGTATGCTTGTCACCTAGGGGTTTTGATTCAACAAATTATAAATACATGTAAGAAAATAGACTACAACCATTCAATCCAAGAAGTTTTGTAGAAAATACTTACAATTTATTAAAATAATACATTACACAACCCTAGTTGAAAACACCTTCTTTGAAGAGAAACACCATAAAATGCCAAAATGCTTCAGCCTTCAACAAGTGAGCCTCACTAAACCAACAAAACTACCCAAGTGGGAAGCTAAAATCAGACCTCACTAATGAGTGAGTGATGGTCATGATAAAATGAGGCTAAGAAACTCATCAATATATACTGTGTCAATGATCTAATTTTACTTTTTGGGTCATAAAATGGCTGACAAGGCAAGAATATCAAAAATATCTTGTTTTTACATTAAATGTTCATTTAAAACCCTAGCCCGAGCAAGCACATTAAGGCGTCAAACCCACTTGAGGAAGATTAGCCTTTTCCAGGGCAAATCTGCGACCAAAGGGAAAAATGTTGGCCGTCTTTGGGCCTCCCAATCATACAGGTGTACTGTCAAAGCATCACAAGCTCAGGTAGCGTCGCAGGCTCTAGGTGATGTCACAGGCCATTCGGGGAAAAGCGTTTCACCAGCTGGAAGTGGGTCATTCCCCCTAGGTCGAGATTTGCCAAAGTGCCTTTGATGAAACACCCTCTTCTTCTGGTGCAGAGCTTCGATCAACCACCGTCCACGTCCCTACCCATGATGGGATTCCCAACATCCATCACGGTGGGCTCTTGACCCCATGGAGGTCAAAATGTGGTATCTTCAATGTGTACCGGTCCAAATAATTTTGTCCCTGAGTGAGGGCATGGTCACGCACATCAAAAGCTCGCCCTCCATGGGCTCATTAGTCCACGGGGATCATAGCAACATCAATCACATCTCATCATTAATATTATTATTAAACATATGCATAAAACCACGATACATCGGTCAATAGCTCAAAGACATTACAAAACCCACAATACAAGATCGGAGAAAAGACAAAGGCGTCCTATTGGGCTAGTATCCACAAAGAAAAGTCGCTCGGAGGTTTCATCAAACCACCATGTGAGGTGAAATTGATTTGGCTAGGGGATGTTCAGACATTTGGGTGAAGTGAGAGCCATGGATGCCGCGGTGTTATCTGTGGGTGCCCTTTGTAGAGAAGCGGTATTTTGTCATGGATGAAAATTTTTCAAAACCCGTTCTTGCCTTTATTCTTTTCTTTTATTTGTTTTCTTCTTCTTTTTCTTTATTATTCAAGGGCTAACCCGAGGACACCTTGCCACAGCATGAGGTGACTAGAAGTGACCTTGATGTTACCCACAAGTACTTTCATAGCGATGAGAAGTGATGGAACCCCCTGAGCTGACAGTGTTACCCACAAGTACTTTCATAGCGATGAGAAGGCTGGCTCGTGATGAGACCCCCTTTCCCTTGGCCATGCAACCAAAGGTCACTGCCCTGGCGTGGTAACCGGATGGTGGCAATGTCATACTGTTAGGTACCCATGAACCTAATAGGTTGGCTCGTGATGAGACCCCCTATCCTCTTGACTATGTCTTGTTTGTTATTTCCGGGTCCCTCCTATTTCTTGCTGAGAGGATTTTTATTTCCTTCTCGGGGATCCTTGGGCGAAGCATCTCGAGGTTTTATTTCTAGGCTTTTATCTTTTACCAGCTGCTTTTACCTTCTGGGCCTTTAGCTCCTTCTTCCCACAAGATAAGGTGCAATCCTACAAACAGGTCAACCCAATGCCTGGACAAGGGGAATGGGACAAATGAGTGGGAGATAAGATGAAACAATGTTGCTATGATGGGAGCGGACGATGGCTTTTCAAAAATCCCCCGGTGGAAAACCAAAAGCTATGGGCACGGGCTTGCTAGGGCACCCTGTCAATCTTCCCAAGCATGGTCAAGTGGGCTAATGTAAGATCCAAGCAGTTGTTAGAGGTAAAAGGAATCAGATGCATATATTTAAAGGTTTCAATGATCAAAAGTGACACATACCATGATACCTGGACCAATTACCTCATGGAGCAAGAACCTCTTTTGATACAGGAGCAAGAACCTCTTCTGATACAGGACCAAGCCGATGGTGATGGATGCTGCTGCTGCTGACAAGATAAAGCTGATGGAAGAAGAAAAGGATGGTCCCTCCAGGGCCATGCTCAGGTCAATACTGCTCTCGGTACTCCATGTCTAGGACCTGTGGGCCTCGAGACATGATCTCCTAGTTATCCCTAAAATCGGGGATAACATGCACAACATGGTCGACTTCAATAACTTAGAATATAATTAATAATTACCATATTAGTTATCTTTTACTTTAATTATATTTCACTTTATGGTGGGGCCGACCTGTACCCTTTACATCACAAATAGGGTTACAGGTAAGTCTAACTCTTGTACAATATAACAAGGGATCTCATACATCCACTAGTGCTCAGCCACTAGGGGTACATCCATTTGTGCTCAGCCACAGAGATGTCGACATCTCTATCTCACTGCGTCTCACAGGAGAACCACACTCACTAGTGCTCAACCACTAGGATCACGTTCACATGTGCTTAGCCACTAGGATCACGTTCACCTGTGCTCAGCCACAGGCACATCCAACTCAGTAGATCTTCTTGCTCACTGCGTTACATAGGAGAATCATCTACATCTCAAATCTTTGCACAGAGGAGACTAATACATATTTTCATCTCTGTCTCAGAACGATACACCCAACTCATGGGATTCCCCACATGTTCACCTGTGCTTAGCCACATGCACGTCCAACTCAACAGATCTTCTTTCTCATTGCATTACATAGGAGAATCATCTAGAGTATCATCTCAACTCTCTACATAGAGGAGACCACACACCTAGCTCATGGGCTTCACCACCTCACACAGGGGCACAACGTTCTAGTTCTGTCTCAGATAGGAACCACACACCCATCTCACGGGCACACCCAACTCATGGGCTTTCTCTCAGGTTGACTCACTCAGTCTGTGTCCCGGAGGATGTCTCACACAATTGAAATCATCAACACTAACCACATATGTGTCAAAGGTAAATATATCCCTACTTTTATCCCTTTCAATATTCCTCTCCTCCTTGCTTCAATGATAAAGGACATCCTTGTCTTAGGCCCTTGGTAGGTGTGAAAAACTGTGAGGCAAAATTGTTAACCATAATTGCAAAGGAGATCGAGCTTACACACCCCATCATCTTGTTAACAACTTGTAGATTGCATCCTATATGAATAAGTATTAACCTTAAATACATCTAGTTATCTTTGTCATACGCCCCAAACAAATCTAATATCATCACAACAATGTGTATTTTCTTACTTTTTATTGTGAGAAAATCCTCTCGAGCTACTCCAATGGCATCATGTATTTGTTTTCCATTGAGGAAGCCACATAGTTTCAAGGATGTGTATTTTGAAAAGACTTTCTTCAATATAGAAGCTACAACTTTTGCAATAATTTTATATACATTTGCATAGAGAAATTGCACTAAAGTCCTTGAAGGTAATTGGGAGATCCTTTTTTGGAATCAAATCTATGAAGGTTGAGTTGATAGCCGTTGGAATGTTCCTTGAAATTTTTGTTTGCTTCGTCACCTTCAACAAATCCTCCTCCATCAAATCATAAACCAAGGAAGAACTCCATTGTCCATCCATTTGGGCTTGGAATTTTGTCCTTTTGAAAAGAATCCACTATTGCTTTGAGTTCCTCCTTAGTTACCTCTTCCATCAACTTCTCATTTACATCATTCATCCACAAAAGTAGGGAAAAATTAGCGAGTTTCAATATTTTTGCTAGACTTACTCTACCTGGCTCTTTGAAAAGATTTTGGAAATGCGTGACTCCCATCTCTGCTAAATCATTGAAGTTCTTGAATTCCATCATATTTTTGCGATTACTAATTTGTGTTGATATTTTTTCTTTAATTTGCAAAATTATGAAATAATTTGGTACTATCATCTCCATTTTTGAATGATATTGCATTGGTTTTTAATCTCTAATATTTTCATAGTGAGGTTAAATTCACCCTTTAGGATCAATCTCTCATGTTTGAGGAAGTCATTTGAAAGCAAAGAATCCCAATATTGAACCCTCTCCACATATGGTCCATAAATATTTACCACAACATGTCTTCCCTAGCACCGAGAGTATAATTCTGCTCCTAAACCCAAGACCAAAAATACAACTTAGAAGTTTGAAATACCTTTTCCCCTATCTTAGGACCAAGCCCCCTCATTTCTCAATCGAATCTATAAAATTAAAATCCCATTCTTTCAAGATTTTGAGATTGTCACCAACAATTAACATATCCATTTTTTTTTTGTTTTTTTTTTAATACTTTGGAATAGAGTCTGGGGAAACCCATCGGGTGCTTCCTCTCATTTCAAGGATGGCACCCAGGGTATACCAGATTTTGTAGAAAGCAGAGGAATTTTTGATAGCTTGCTCATTTAAGAGCTCAACATGTCACTTGTGGGAATTGAACCTGGGTGGGGAGGGGGGACAACACCCCTTATCATAAACCACTTGGGATAAACCCAATTAACTAACATATCCACTTTATGTGCATGCATGGCATTTTGTATCGAGGAATTTCCCAATCCTCTTACATTGAGGGATAATATAATCATGGATTACCCTTCCTAGGGGTTTGGTTTGCTCCAAGTGCCCCCATAATGGTTTTTTGTTTCCCTAATATGGTCTCTTTCAAAGCTTTGTCTTGTGCATGACAAAGACATGATTTTCTCCCTAGAATTGAACTGTTTCTCTCTTTCCTACATTTTCAATAAACCCATGTTTGTTCTAAATCGATTAAAGGCCTTCTACCTCCTCCACATCCAATGAAATGATTTGTTCTACCTCTTTATTTGGAGATTATGTCAGGATGGGACCTATTACCTATAGGAGTTTTATGTAATGATTGTTTCTACTAGTCACTAGTGGGTTATAGATATTATTTTGTATCTATTTCATTTGTATTTCTTGTCACTATTAGTTTCTTTATTGTTTATTGAAAATTGAAAGCCTTGTTCTACATAATCAAGGTGATCGCCGCCAGATCAGATATAACCGATTGTCCCTCTCAATATCCAACTCCCCTCCACTTCAACTCCTATAGCTATAGAAGCTACTTGATTGGACCAAAGTAAGTATCGATTTCCCCCTAGAGTCTACAATTCTTCCTTCGACAAGGACTTGGAAGATTGAGCATGAACTCATGCAATTTCCTTGGATGTTTTAATATTTTTCTTTATGGTAAGAGAAGTATTTCCATTAATGCACTCCTCTAATGAACCATGGGCCTGAACCTTAGAGTTTTTGGAACCACTTCACTTATTTCCCCAAGTTATTTAGAGAAATGTCTCCCAACACCGACCATTGATCCTTTGGTAGGTTTAAAGGACTAATATATTTTTTAATTTCATGCATAAGCATACTAGTGGAAATTGATTTTGGTTCCATCTTTGAAACCCAAAACTCTTTTGAGACCTTTGGAAAGCACACATTTAACATTTCTTCCTCGATTGCCCCCACTTTTTGTAGCTTCTTACTAGCACCTTCCTCAATTCCATTTGTTTTCATACTGTTAGGATGTTTTGTGTTTAAATATTCATTTGTAAGAGTTGGAGAAACCAAATCCACTGGAAGATTCTAACCCTGATCAACAAGTGATTATGTTGCACTTTGATCTAGAGCATTTTTTTCCCTCCATTCTCCTTTGGATGATTTCATAACATAGTGTTTTACAATATGGCTATAAAAGTGGCACCAAGAGAATTGCAACCAATCTTCACATAGTCAAGTCTTTCCATATATATCCACCTACCAATCTTGATATTTGTCTCTAGGCAATCTATCAAATCAATATCCATCAAAATTCTTGTCATTGTCTAGGTTGAGGTTCTTAAAAAACTATCATCCATATCTACATATGATCCGGATTTTATGAGTAGAACAAAATGAATACAGATTATTAATAGGTTCTTAACACAAAATAACAGAGATACAATAAAACT
>SNQJ01S0088005.1:0-30175 GCA_010110895.2 Picea sitchensis | reverse complement strand
GGGGGGGGGGGGGGATCCACAAAGTGTCTCACCCTCCAAGACCCCATATATATATATGTGGGGGGGAAATCCCCCCCAAACCCCCAATTAGGAAATGGGGTCCAAATGTGGTTGAAACAAGACCTCTGAATCATGAAGATAATCAGGCTCCACAATCAACAATCTCCCACTTGGAGACTGATCACAAAAACTCCACTACTATTGTTCATGTTGGACTATAATCCACCATGGACATGGAAAATTTATAATCTTCACCTTCATGCTTGAAGGCCAACTGAAATGGAGAAGGAACTCAATTTCTCCCTAGTTACTACCTTTTTTAACATGTTTGCAGGATTCTGGCTAGTACATATCTTTTAGAACTTCAATTTTCCATCTTCCACAATGGATCGTATGCAATGGTACCTAAGTTGTATATACTTAGTATTATAATGGAAGGATGATTTATTTGCAAGATGAATGGCACTTTGGATGTCACAATACAACCTTATATTCTCATGTTGCTTTCCCAATTCCTCCATAAACCTCTGTAACCAAATAATCTCTTTACTAGCCTCTGTAACATAAACATACTCTACTTCCATTGTTGAAAGTGAAACAACCTTTTGTAGTTCAAAATCCAACTTACTGTTGTTCCACCTACGATGAAAAAATACCATGTGGTTCTCTTCCTGTTATCTTTATCACCTACCATATATAAATCAACATATCCTCATAAAATAATGCGTGAACCTCCAAAACATAATGCATGAGTAGTAGTACCTATCAAATACCTGTGAATCCACTTTTCTGCCTCCCTATGTTATTTCCATGGATTTTTCATATACCTTCTCACAACTCCCATTACATGTGAAATATCAGGTCTTGTGCACACCATCACATGCATCAAGCTGCCAACTGTTGATGAATAAGGGACCCTGGACATGTATTCTATTTGCTCCTATGTCTTGGGACACATTTCCTTGGTCAATTTGAAATGGTTGGCCAAAGTTGTACTAACTGGTTTTGCATTCTACATTCTAAACCTCTCCAATGGTTTTGCATTCTACATTCTCTATGTTCTCACCCTGAGACAATGTCAATTCATGATTTTTCTTGTCTCTTGTTATTATCATAACAATGATTTTATTTGTAGCACCCAAATCCTTCATCACAAATGAATTAGCTAATTTCATTTTGAGCACATTTATATCCTACTTGTTAGAATCTGCAACAAGCATGTCATCTACATACAATAGCAAGATAATATAGCTTCCATTTTCTATCCTCTTAAAATAAACACAATGATCAGAATGGAATCTACTATAACCTTGTTCTTTCATAATCCTATAAAACTTCAAATACCACTACCTTGGAGATTTATTTAACTATACAATCTCTTCTTCAACTTGCATACCAAATTTTCCTTCCCTTTGACCTCATACCCCTGTGGCTTCTGCATATAAATATCTTCCTCCAAACCCCCATGGAGAATATTTGTTTTTACATCTAGTTGTTCAATATGAAAATATTCTACTGCCACAAGACTTAAAATAGTCCTAATTGGAGTCATTTTAACAACATGTGAAAATATTTCATCAAAATATATACCTTTTGTTTTTGCAAACCCCTTTACAACAAGTCTAGCCTTTTACCGCTTTTCCCCTCTTTTGGAAGAAGGCTGAATCAGAAAGAAAGGTTGTTTTGGGAAGAAATGCATGCAAGAGGAAAACGAAAACTGGAAGGAAAAGTAGCACACGTGCATGCATGGAAGATCTAATGATGTTATGTTTAGGGTTTTTTGTAATACATTGTAAAGGTCGATGAGCCAGGAACACATATAAATAGATACCTAGGAGGTATAGGTAAGGGGGATGTTTATGTTATGTGTTACTCACGTGAGATAGAGTAACAGGTCGATACCATGACTATAATCTGATACCTTTTTGTAAGTTGTTGAACTGTAGGGGTTCAGGAGGGTAGATCTTGAGGGTTAGATCATAGGTTGAGGAGCCTGGTGTGATCTAGTCTGCCTCATAATAGATTTCAACCCGACTGAGAACGAGTTGTAAAGCACGCGATGATGCTGTAATTTTGGAACTTCCATAATAGAAGATCTTGGGAGCCAAATCTTTATGGATGTATTCCAAGAGGGGGTGAACCACGGTAAAACCTGTGTTATGTGATTGAATGCTTGCACTCCTTTTAATGTCTATGAGTATATGTTAGAATGATGTATGAATGGAGTAATGAATCCAATGAGAATTCCAGTATATTGCTCTAATAATTAAATATGACTCTCAGCGTGAAACTCACAGATCCTCAATCAGTCCTGGACTGCAAACACCTGATTATTGCAGTCACCCATTAAGACTATCTCGGATGAGATTGCGCAGTGCACTCTATGCGTTGCGTTGCCTTCTGGTTTATCAGGAGGGACGATAGTTTTAGAGGCTTTGTTGGATCCCTAGTAGACCTAAACCTGGTTCAATCATGTTAAAGGTATAACTCAGATAAACAAACCAACAAATGGTTCCCTTGCTAGATGGAACAATATAGGATTAAGTAGATGGGATCTATCGAAGATCTAGTAAAAGAATGTAAGATATGCAGAAGGTAGGTCATAAGAATATCGAATCAGACAACAAGAAGGTGAGAAGAATGTGCTTCTATAAGGGGATGTTGAGACCATGGAATCCCACAAAAGAAAAGATAAAAATATGGCTGAAAAAAAAGGAGCTAGAGTTTGCGCAGAAAGATAATAGAAACCCTAGAGTATCACCGCACAAATATCTTGACAAATATGTGTTTACTGATCTGCATGAAGTCTTTTTCTGTGATTTTCCACACTTATTGCAGGAGTGGATATTTAGGTTGAAGGATAACCACACAACAAACTGGATCCAATAGTTAGAGTGGACCACAGTTCATATCATGCAATTACAACAGGTGAATAACAAATTCACCCGCGTAGTAGGTTTTTTGGCTCTACAGTATTGTAGTAGGCTTTATAAAAACATTTGTAGTAGATACCGCGAAGTCGTACAATGAAATAGAGTAAGAGTTTTTGCGCAGGCCTCAAGGAAGGTATATTATATCATTGTATACTTCAATTAAGATATTTCTCTATAACAAAGGTGTAATGACAATGGAATCAGACAACTAAACTTCTGTGCGTGCATGGGGGAAGGGGGGAAGCATTAGCATAAAAAGGAGAAATGAAAGGAGAAAAGGATAAAGGAAAGGAGGAAGCCTTGGACCCAATAATGATGGATGATGACCAGATCAAGCGGATCATGGTGATGAATATAAGTATGTGCAATGGAGTACCCTACCAATACAAGGTAAACACCAAGAAGAGAGTCGTAGCCGCGAGGGAAGGCTTGGCAAGTGATGAAGAGGAGATAGAGGATCTCTGGGCTATGGAGTAGATTGAGGAAATCTGTATGCAACATACGAGAAGAAGACGAGAGGTCCAAGAGTAGGACTCGAAGGCAGTAATCCTATCCATATTAATATCAGTGTGGAACCCATGAACCCATGTGCGACTAACACACCAAAAAGAACACCACCGTTTAGACAACTGAATTTCAGTAAAAGGAAGACAGCATGAAGTACATCTACATAAGGAACCAAAACTGGGGGAGCCATTTCAGGGAGAATTATTCAAGTATCTACACTTCACAGAGGTGGTAGTTCAACATTTAGGATGGAAGGACATGATCCCACCACCAGGTTACCAGAATTCAAAGGAGAAGCGTCAGAGGACCCAAAGAAGCACCTGTTTATCTATGAAAATATCTAGGAAGAAAAACAGATCACAGACGAGGAAACTAAACTTGCAAAACTAGCAATCACACTAAGGGATCACGCACTAGATTGGTATATGAGTTTAGCTACAAAAAATCCACCAGGGACAACCAGAATGATTGCAGATATCAAGAAATTGATGATAAACGAGTTTCAGAAGCCAAGTTCAAAGGATCAATACATGAATGAGATGACAGAAATTAGACAGAAACCAGGAGAATCCGTATGGGAGATTGACTAGATATTCAAGCGACTCAAAGGAAAGCTGAAATATCTCATGTTGTCCCTTGACCAAGTTTTGAGGAACACTTGGTCATATTTGACCGTTTTTGGGACTTCGACAGCTTGTCAAAGACAGAGTGCAACACAAAGAGAAAATCGTGGAAGCTAGACCCCTTTTTGGGTTTTGCGGGATAATGTAATGGGAAAGGGATGTCAGCCCATGGGTTTACCCATGCTTAGGCCCACTTTTGTAATGTATAAATATATGTCTAGGTGAAGTAATTAAGGGGACGGTATCCCATCCATGTGATGTAAGCTAAGTGCTAGTAGTGCTTTGTGCATGACTGTAGAAAGGTTACATAGCTAAGTGCAAGTTATTATAGAGATTATAGAAGGCTTTGTGCTACAATGCAAGGAAGAAGGATCTAGCGAGTTGCGCAGATCTTCTGTCCTGTGCGCATAAGCATTTTTGGTGACTCTGTGCTGTAACCTAATTAACCGAAGCTAATAAAGAAGAAGACTTTGTGGATGTAGCCCCAGGGTGGGGGTGAACCACGGTAAATCTATGTGTTGTGCTCTATGCCTTGACTTGATGTGTTTGTCTCTTCCTTTGCTAAGTGCTTTGATGTGTTTATATAGATATATTTATGCTTTGTTCTTCTAAGATATGAATGAATGTTAGATCTGGTATGTAAGATGCTTAGTGCTTGATCTGGTGAATCTAATCTATATTTTTGTGGCTAAGTGCTGAATTATCTTAGATCTAAGTACATACTGCGATGGTCTGTGCTATCTGCTAAGTATCATAAGGGTTGAATATTGATGAATAATATCTGCTAGGTGATTGCTAAGTGTTATAATCATAGATATCTATCCCAGCTAAGGTTACAAACACCTGAGTCTCACAACCACCCTTGCCTCTACCTCGGGTGAGACTTCATCTGCTTTGTAGGTGTTGCCGAAAGGGCCAGTAGTTAGGGTTTTGTTGGTGTGGTGTTGTAGCATTGAACCCTGGGTTTGCCCATGTTCCAACAAATGGGTCTGTTGCTGGGACCTGAAACTTTGATTGCTAGGAACTGAGCAGAAGAAGCTTTGTGCAAAGATTCATCCTGAAATTGTGAAATCTCTGTGTGTGGATCTATGCCCTAGTGTGGAGTGATCCACTTGATCTGAAAAGATATGTGCTGAAGAAGGAAGGACAAATCTGAAGGAAAGAAGTCATATCTGCAAGAAAAGAGGTTGATACTGAAGAAAAGACGTAAGATCTGTAATCTTTGTGCTCTGATAAAGGTAAGAATAGTCAAAAGTTCTTAGATCTGGAAGCTTTGTGCCCTATAGAAGTAAGATAAGTGAATTCTTTTTTGTTTCTAGAGCATGGATTTATGTATGCTTGATAGATTTTGTCCTAGCTTGAAAACTAGGGCATTGTTAGATGAAAGAACATTTGATATGTATAGATCTGATAAGTATAATGAGAGATATGTTATACCTATGCATAGAAAGAATTTTTGGACTAACCAATGGATGCAGGATCCTCAAAAAATTTTTTTGCAGGCTAGCCATTATGATCCCAGCGTGTAGTATAAGAAGAGTTGGGGATCATTGAAGAGAAAGAGAGGATTAACTCTTTGTTACAGTTGCAGAAGACTAAGACATATTTCTAAGGAATTCCCTAGGAGAAACCCTAGTTTCCTCTGTTGTAAGGCTATGGACCATGAAGTATTGGATTGCCCTAGAATGATTGCTAGACTTGAAAAGCTGAATATGGAGCAAGAAAACTCTGAAGGAGATCAGGAGACTAAGATTATAGAAGAACCTCAGAAAGAATCAGAGATTATGTTATTGAAAATGAAAGAAACCTTGGATGAACATAAAGATGCCAGTTTGTTAGAGATCTTCAAAGAAAAGGAGAAAATCGAAGTAAGAATAGGAGACTTCGACATTGACTATGCTCTAGATGAGGGAACACTGATGAACATTATGACAGAAAGTACTTGGGAAACCCTAGGAAAGTCTGCTATGGTTCCTTCACTAGGAAAAATAGGGTTGTTTAAAGGAAAAATGGTAACCCTATGTGGCAGGATTACCTAGATAGCTATGAGTACCCATGGAGCTTTGACAGAGGAAGAATTCAAAGTTATTAAATTTATTGAGGACCATGCCCCATTTCCATCTTTGTTAAGCAAGATATGGATTGAAAAAGACCAGATCCGGAGAAAACAAGAAAAGGAAGTCCTAGAACAGAAGAAGCAAGAACTCATGGAATTTATGACTAGAAGGATCGCCTACTTGATGGAAGAACAAGAGAACAGATCTAATCTATTGAACACCAGGGACTTTGATGTCAAAGATATAATAGAATTAGAGGAACCACAGAAGACCGAAATGCCTAATCCATATAATGAAGGAGTATTACCCTTTGATCTGAAGAAAGAATCTCAGCATCGCGAAGTGACTATGTCGAGAGAAGATAAGAATTAGAATGGAAAAAGGATGACTGAGACGAATCTCAATGGGAAGAAGGCTAGGAAGCTAAGTAAGAAGAAATCCAAGATCGAAAATTTACAAAAGACTCCAGAGGAAACTTCGCAGAAGGAAAAATCACAGGAATTGAGCTTCGCCGGGATATCAGAACAATGACATACAACACTTCATCGTGGTGAAACAATATAGTCGTTGGACTGATATACCCATTCGACTTCGACACCGAATGGACAAAAAAGCATTAAAGGATCACCACCAAACCATTGGACCATGCCATAACGGATGGATCAATTTTCATGGAAGCTTCATACCTGTTTCAAGCAGACTGTTGATGAATTTCCTACTTAGCTCATCATGCCATGCCTGAAGAACACTTTTTCCAATTGGAATATTGAAGCCCACAGAACTAGTGATTGTCTACAGTGATCATTGCAAGTAGATTGTTCATCCTAGTGCAGTATTTTGAGATCATCGTGACCCCAATTATCTTTCCCGAGTGCGTATGTCCAACGAGCTCACCAAACTTGAGGAATCAGTCACAGAGGTCCTTCTCAATTTAATGACTGAGAGAGCCATGTCAAAAAGAAGAATGTCCACCAGAGTCCAAGCATCATTGACGGGAGGAGTGCAAGCCTCCCCATCGACTTCTCGAGTAGGAACATCTTGAGATGACGCAGAAAGAAGAACTAAGCATAAGGATGACATAGCTAACATGAAGTTAGTGTCATCCATCCTACCAGCTTACATACCCCCTATGAGCGATGAGATTAACAGGGACATTGTCCCTAGAGACTTTGAATACACCCTAGTCATTACATATATATCGAAAAGAGTACGCACCTACTGCATAGATCAAGACAAGGTTATAACGTTGAAGTTTTGTGACTTCAACTTGGGGGACCATAAATTTTACAGCATGCTCGCACCGTATAAGTACTTGATGAGAACTAAGGGCAATAATTCAAAGCTCATCCCTAAAAAATGGACGTTGAACCTCGTGCAGTCTACTTTGCTCAACTTTATGAAAATACTGCACTTCGGCAGACACCAGGAGGTGAATTCTTGTGTAAAATTGCTACTAGCAAGTTACCATGGAGGATACATGTGGTTAGATTGTCACATAACTGTTGATCTGACTCTGATCAATATGATCACTGGGCTTAGCATGAAGGGCTCCGATCCCCATGAGTACTATCCTGGAAAGACCACAGACTACGCTCTTGTGCAAAAGGTCAAATAATCCTATGGTGATGTTGAGAAAGGCATGAGAGGCTACAAGGTAGCTTCTATTGAAATTGGCATAGTGTGCCTTGCATGCCAACTAATCACAGGGAAGTTGGTACGCAAGCATCGACCAACACAAGTATCTGGCTTTGTAGTTGACCTCGCAGGAAAGTGTTTAGAGGGACTATAGATGAACTGGGCAAAGTACTTGGGCCCATGATCAGGGTCATGGATTCCATTTTAGCTGGCTCCTCATACTAATCACTTTTGTTGCATGGGAGCTACCGGAAGGTGCAACCTTCCCAGACCTTGACCCCTTTGAGCCACTAGCCATGAAGTTCAGTACATTATGGTACTCGAACAACATAAGCAAGCAATGGAAATCGAATGCCATTTTCCATGCGTACTATAACCAATTAAAAGAAACCATAAGGAGTAAACCTCGCATAACCCCAAACACTTTACAGAGATTCTGACCTCTGATAAAGTTCAACGCGGACTGCCACTTTATATACTTAAACCCATGCGCTGATGAGCACCAGGAACAACTTTAGTCCTATTATAAGCTGACAGAAGAAGATCTAGAAGATATCACCAAGGAATGGTCGACGAACCTCCTTGTTTCAGCAGACCCCGTAGAAATGTCTGACATCGACAGCCCCATAACTGCGCAGTATACACCTGGGCCCAGTAAGACAAAGAAAGAAAAGATGACAAAGAAGACTTAAGAAGTCCAGGATGTTGACAACCTATCTGTAAGGAAGGCTTCCATTAAACCAAATGAAGAAGGTACAAAAAATGAACAATAGAAAGTCAAAGTACCATTTCCTAGGGACGAAGAAGACTCATTGAAGAAAAGGAAGGTCTCACCTCCGAAATATTCCTCCATAAAGAAACCAAGAACCCCTGTAACCAAGGTGTGAACTACCCTCACGTTGGATGAATTTGATTTAATTATTGCAATGGTCAATGATGCTTCAAAGGAAATCATAGAGAAGGAGGAGGCAAAGCAGGAACAAATGTATAGCCAAATTGAGATCGCGCTCTAAAGAGTACAACAAACACTGTAGTCTAGCCAAGTAATCTCTACTACACCTCTGCCAGAAGGAACAACAGAAGTGGGAGATGAATCGGTTTAACTACGCAAGATTGATGATACAGTTGAAGTATGCCTTCGACATTCTCAGGAAGAAAAAGTGTAGGCCACCCAATCCCTAAAGAAAGCATAGAAGGAAATGATTGAACAACACCAAGCCATGCAACAAGAGAAGAATGCTCTCCAAGCTCACCAGTTGCAGACCAGTTGCTCACAAAAAAGATAGGAATTGAAGAAATAGTCAATGGAGCATTTCGCTCTGTGATTGGCTTAGAGAAGAAGGACAAAGAGCCCATAAAGCGCCAAGTGACGAAGCTGGTTGAAGTTATTCAACAACTTCAACAAAGTGTCATGGAATTAAAGCTTCAGACCATAACATAGACTCCACAAGAAGTGTGTAACCAATGATAATTGAATTCTCATAACACAGTCAAGAGGATTAAAACACTTGCTGCAGAATGTAAACAACTAAGTGGCAAAAGTGCGCAGATATATGAAAAACTATCTGAAGACCCAGAGTTGAAGAAACTAGAGTCCCAACTCCAAGAAGCAAAGCAACACATAGATACAGTACAAGTGCAGTTCAAGCTCCTATCACCCATCGAGAGGATGAAGAGATCCCAGGAAAAACACACTTCCCAACAAATGGTTCTTACCACGAAGAACAAAGTGATGGAAGTCACCCAAAAACTTCAGTCGAGTCAGGAGGTGACCTACCTTCTGTTTGAATAAATTGAAGGCCAAGGAACACTTCTAGAACAAGTAGTTGTTACAGTCGAGCAACAAATAGAAGGACCTATCAGTGAAGTGGTTGTTTAGGAATTCGCTGAGCAAGAAGTAGTAGCATAAAGACAAGTCGAAGTAGCTTGAGCCAAGCTAGAGACCTTTAAGGAAAAGTTACCTAGACTTGAGTGACTCGGGACAAGTCACAGGTGAGTGTTGGGGGCCTATTGGCCCTTGACCAATTTTTGAGGAACACTTGGCCATATTTGATCATTTTTGGGACTTCGACAGCTTGCCAAAGACGGAGTGCAATGTGAAGCGGAAATCATGGAATCTAGACCCCTTTTTGGGTCCTTTTTGGGTTTTGGGGGATAATGTACTGGGAAAGGGATGTTGACCCGTGGGTTTACCCATGCTTAGGCCCACTTTTGTAATGTATAAATAGATGTCTAGGTGAAGTAAGTAAGGGGATGGTAGCCCATCCATGTGATGTAAGCTAAGTGCTAGTAGTGCTCTGTGCATGACTGTAGAAGGGTTACAGAGCTAAGTGCAAGTTATTATAGAGATTATAGAAGGCTTTGTGCTACAACACAAGGAATATGGATCTAGCGAGCTGCACAGATCTTCTATCCTATGCGCAGAAGGGTTTTTGGTGACTCTATGCTGTAACCTGATTAACTGAAGCTAATAAAGAAGAAGACTTTGTGGACGTAGCCCAAGGGTGGGGGTGAACCATGGTAAATCTGTGTGTTGTGCTCTGTGCCTCGACCTGATGTGTTTGTCTCTTCCTTTGCTAAGTGCTTTGATGTGTTTAGATATATCTATTTATGGTTTGTGCTTCTTAGATATGAATGAATGTTAGATATGGTATGTAATATGCTTAGTGCTTGATATGTTGAATCTAATCTATCTTGTTGTGGCTAAGTGCTGAATTATCTTAGATCTAAGTACATATTGTGATTCTCTGTGCTATCTGTGAAGTATCATAAAGGTTGAATATTGATGAATAATCTCTGCTAGGTGATTTCTAAGTGTTATAATCATAGATCTGTGTCCCAGCTAAGGTTCCAGACACCTGAGTCTGGCAACCACCCCTGCGTCTACCTTGGGTGAGACTTCATCTACTTCGCAGGTATTGCTGATAGGGCCGGTAGTTAGGGTTTTGTTGGTGTGTTGTTGTAGCGTTGAACCCTGGGTCTACCCCTGTGCCAACATCTCATGACATATATGCAACACATGTACCTGTTTGTCAATTCATTACGACCACACTTAAAATATCCATTGTGACAACAAAATTTTCAGACACAGGCAGAGGCTTTGGAGGAAGCCCTGCAACTAGAATAAAACCAATATCAGAAGACAAATCCATCCATCAAAGAGATGAAGGAGGATCTGAAGAACTTAATGTTCCATCTAAACCAGAACAAAAGTAAGGACAAATGAGAAGCCGTTTGGTGTACCACATGCACTATGAAAGGACACCATAAAAATGAATGTCCAACATTCGCGTAGTACATGGAAACAAGAATACGAAATCCATTACCAACAGGAGGACTATGGTGAGAAATTTGTAAGAAACAAGGCCACGATCCATATCACTTCCCAATGATGCAGAAGTACTAGACTGTCCCAAAGAGCTCATATTGCAACTTTTGCAAGTAAGTAGGCCATGATGACAAAGACTGTAGAACCATGGAGTTGATGAGAGGGAGGACATCAAATGCATATAGGGTGTAGGTAGAAATGATGACCAGGTAAGATGCACCCCAGTTTAACCAAATACCAGCCCCATACAACACTCCACAACAACCATATAACATAGTACAACCCCACTACAATACCGCACAGTATAACTAGGCGCCACTATACAACTCACCACAAGGGGATCGAGTTGGCTACAAAGGTGGAGGATGAGCAAGAGGAGGCTTTGGAAGAGGCAGAGGACCAATGGTATGTCACAACTATAAAAAACTAGGACACTGTGCAAGAGAATGTCCACTTCCACCAATGACTTGTATGTATTTTCATGCATCGCATCATGACACGGAAGAATGTCCTACATTATTAGGGAAGATCCATGAAAAGAGGAATCAGAACAACCAAAATGTTCAATGGATTTTAGCAGAAGCAAGGGATGAAGGAATAAATGTCAACATAGTTACACATGGAGGAGATAAAACATGAAATGACACATTACAACAAGAGCTAGTACAACACCAATGGGTGAAGAATAATGTCGAACCAAGGAAGCAGTTTGATGCAAAAAACGAGAGGGAGATACTTAAGCAAGCCAGCCAAGAATTTCTAAAGCCTGACATTGCATCGACTTCAACCATACAACATAATAAGGAAGTACTAGAGTACGATATGCCTCCATCATTGGATCATACAAAATAAATGCATCCCCTGAGACAAGTAAGTACAATCAAAGGCTCTTTAAAATCATGTGTAAAATTACTAAATGATCCATCCTCTGTCAAAATATTACAAAATATGATAGAAAAATGTAGCGTAGAGCCAAAAGGAAAGCTAGAATAGAAAACAATCAATCACCTACATGCAAGGAGAAGAACAAGTAGGGAGTTCAGGCTTAATGCCAACATTGGAGATTTCAACATGGGAGATATCATACTGGATCTAGGCTTTGAAGTCAATGTATTACCCAAGAAGACATGGAAATGTATGGGATAGCCCACATTAGGATATTCACCCGTTCAGCTGAAACTAGAAAACCAACACAAAGTTCTACCAGTAGGGAGGGTGAAAGGAATGATAGTAGATATGGACAGAGTGCGCACTAAAGCTAAATTCTAAGTAATAGAGATAGTGGATGGCACAACACCATATCCAACATTGCTCGGCTTGGATTGGGCGTTTGATAACCATGACATAATCAACTTAAATACATGGAAAATGACATTTGATTCAGGAGTATACAGGGTCATTGCGCTATTAGACCCATCAGAAGGGGAAAGGTTCGTAGAGCCTACTTGCTTGGATTTGGAGGAAATTATCCAGTTGTACAAAACAACTGTGTGAGATGAGGATTACGTAAACCCAACTGCAGATGGGATACTCAGTTGGTGGAGCATTACTTCATGTGTGTCATACTTAGAAATAGGTTTAGAGAATTGGCAATAGAGGCTACATGAAGTTTCCACAAGAATATGTGCAAGAATAGACCGCACAGTAAGATGGGTAGGTATGGAGATAAGGGAACCACCCAACTTTCATGGGGTAAATTATCTAGAAGCATTCTTGACACGTTATGAAGAGGAAGTGTTAGAAAATCAGATACTCTTAGCACTAGATATAGCACTCAAGGCCACACCTGCAAGATGGTGGGGCGCACACAAATAAACAATTAAGGACTAGTACCAATGCAAGTGGTTAATGCACATAAGGTTTGGTGCAATACAAAGAAGAAACCAATAGAATAAGTATGATGGAAAGGGGGCACCAGTGGAACACTTGGAGAAGTGCAGAGCGTTGTGTAAAATGACACCCCCAGAGGAATGGCCTCATCATTTCATACATACCTCAGAGGGCATCCCAACAAACTGGCATATGGACCAGGAACTATGCAAAGGAACTACGAGCTGAACAATACTACAAAAAAACTTTACAGTCACTTTCTCATTTGAGCATGGGAACCCCAACATAGATGCAACACTTAAACAGATAAGAGGGGTGATATTCATTCAAGAAATAGAAGTTGAACTCATAGCAAAAGAAAAACAACAGAACATACATACAATGAAAGAACTATTGCCATGCTACCATGTGCAGGAAGAAGTACCAGAAGAAGATGATCCGTACGATATTAAGATTAAATAAGCTGAAGGTGAAAGAGAAGTGGAAGGTCCACCTCTATAATTAAAAGTAATTGTTGCACCGATCAAGGTGAATAAATTCAACATTGGGACAGTTGAGAATCCCAAAATGGCCAACATTGGAGACTACAAGGATGAGAAAATAGTGGAAATCATAACAGAATTACTACGCGAGTACAATGACCTGCACTCCACAATGTTCACAAAAATGAAGGGCATAGAAGGATATCTAGGTTAAATGAAGATACCACTAAGAGCTGAGGCAAGACCAATCAGACAATGACCATACAGATTAAATCCGATATACAAGAAAAAATTCAAAGATGAGATCGATAGGATGCTAGAGGCTGGATTCATAGAACCTGTGGAAGAATCCGAATGGATAATCCTGATGGTAGTTCAAAAGAAAAAATAAGGTGGGATACGAATATGCATCGACTTGAGGAATTTGAACGATGCATGCCTACATGACCCATTCCCTACACCCTTCATGGATGAGGTTTTCGAGAACGTAGGAGGACAGGAAGCATATTCATTCACTGAAGGATTTTGAGGATACCATCAGATCAAGATAGCACCGGAAGACTGATACAAGACCACTTTTTCTACCGAATGGGGATCCTACCAGTACACAGTCATGCCGTTTGGACTGAAGAATGCACCAACAATATTTTTTAGAGTAGTCATAGCTGCATTTAAAGAATTTATCCACTAGTTTCTAGAGGTATACTTGGACAATTGGACAGTCTATAGTCTGTTGAAAGACCATGTAGAGGTCTTGCAGCTAATGTTAGAAAGATGTAGGTAGTGTTGGATATCGTTAAACATCAAGAAGTGCATCTTCAGAACACCTTTTAGGATACTATTGGGCCATATAATATGCAAGCAAGGTTTACTAGTAGATCATGACAAGATTGCAGTAATCGTTAACTTGCCACCAACAAAAACAATCTTTCAACTAAGAGCGACATTGGGACACACAAGATACTATAAAACATTTATAAAAGGGCACGACAGATCACCACGCCAATGGAGAAATTTCTAAGGAAAGATACAAAGTTCCAGTGGAATGAGGAGTGTCAATATGGTCTGGATACACTAAAATAAAAGATGGTAACAACACCAATACTAGTATTTCCAGAATGGGAAAAGACATTCCACGTACATGTAGATGCATAGGCCATATAACTTGGAGCTATTCTGGTGCAGCCAGGAGCAGGAGAATTGGATCATCCTATAGCTTTTGCTAGTAGAAAATTGTCAGAATTAGAGCATAACTACAACACTACAGAGAGGGAAGGCCTAGCTATGGTCTATGCACTTCAAAAGTTCATACATTACTTATTGGGAAAACATTTTAAGATGTTCACAGATCATTCAATGCTTAAATACCTAGTCAACAAGCCAATGTTGGGGGGGGGAGAATTTGCATATGGCTACTTATTTTTTAGGAATTTGATTTTGAGGTAATAGTTAAACTAGGGAAGCTAAACAAAGGACTAGATCACTTTCCAAGGATCACGAATGGGGAGGAACCTACAAATTTAGAGGACAAATTTCCGTATGCACAATTAGTTTTAGTCCATATCACCAATGAATACTTCATAGACATTATCCAGTACTTGAGTACAAGGACTGCACCACAGGAATATAATTGTAACATCCCCAACCACCCATGGCCAGACCACGCTATGCCAGAGAACACTTATGTTCTCTTTGTAGAACATACTGTAACATACCCAGCTTCTATTCTGAGCTATGCCACATAAAATTTTCTAACTACATGCATTTAAAACACACACACACAACACTCTTGCGGAAGCTTTATATATAAAACGTAACAGACAAATACATTACGTAAATGCACAAATTTACATTGAAATAACAATAAACATAGACATGCAACATATACAGAAAATACCCAAAAACCTACAGACATTTATAACCATGCATATGATAAACCCATAAAATAAACACGTAGATAGCAATGCATCATGTAATTTTATCACACAATTAACACTTATCTTTTTAAGAATACCACCAACTTTGTGCAAACATTCCACGAACCTCCCAACCTTAGACCACACTATTCATCACTCTCAACAGTGAGTCACCCCTGAGCTAGGACTAAACTCCACCTGGGTAAAGGGATTCCTAACTAGGCTATAGGATCATAGACAACAAGAAAGACTCTGTCACAATGCCCACTCAACTAATAGCCTACAGTCCCTCATTCCCCACATGTCTGTCCCACCCTAGTAAGTGTGCCCCTTCTCTTCTCAACAGTCCTTCGGCTGCCCCACTTCCTTTTCGGGATTCAACAACAGGCCTGACATGAAGTCTTAGAGCCCTGTAGTTGCAGTTTATCACCTCAGGAAATCAATTCCCAACGATTCTCTTACCCAGAGAATTTCTCACGGGCCTGACAACCCACCTCTTCAATATCCCAAGGGCCTGAGAACCCGCTTCTTCAATCTCTCTCCCAATCTAACCAGGTACACCAACACAAAATGGCTATGGATACTGATTCAGGTACAGTGATAGGAATGTATGAAGGATAATTGACTGTGTGAGTGAAATGGTCATGGAATCCTGGCTGAATGATGGTCAGAATGATGGGGGGGTGTGTAAATGAACTAAGTCCCAACAATATGTATGCATGTCCCCAACTTGACACTTGTCATGTTGGGAGCTACATTGGCCCACTTGTCCCCAATTTTAGAACTTAGGATAAAATAATTATCCATACTTTATGATTTAAGAAATATTAATATAATATTCCTTTTTGGCTCAAGCTCCCTAGATTAGCCCCTTTCCTTAACTTAGCCCCTCCCTTTCCATAACTAGTGGAGTTTATTCCCCCATCTCTTTTATCATGGTCGGTATGCACACAACGATGTATTTTATATTAAATATGAGACATGTACAAAAACAGGCGCATTGGCCTTTAACATCTAGGCTCTCCGGCCTAATCAAAACATAAGCATCATCGCTTATAATAACTGGCTCACCAGCCTATAAAACATATCATATACACAAAGGTCCTTGGCCTCAACATCACATGCACTTAAGATGTTGTGCGCGGTATCCTGGAATGTGCACACTTCCTCATTTTACTGCGCGGTACATGCTCGCACTATGCCATGAAATGTGCATAAAAAAATGATATCAAAACAACTCACCAGCTTAAGTACATTTGTATTTACATTTACAATTGGGTTCAGCCTTAGGGGTATTACAATAACACTGCACAGAAGAAAAACCTGGTAGTTTGGGCTGCAGACTATAAACTGATTGCATGACACTTATAAAAAATGGGCGCATATAACATCTTGAGAAGATGTGTGCTAGAACATCAAAGACCAAGGATTTTAGCAGAATCCCATGAGGGAATAGCAGGAGAACATTACGCAGGAAAAGCTACTGCAGAAGGTATTTCATGTAGGACTATGGTTTTTGACCATTCAAAGAGACTCAAAAGAGTACTTACAGAAATGTGATGTATGTCAGAGGGTTGGTAAGCCAAATAGAAGGGACAAGATGTCCCTGCGACCACAGGTAACTTTGCAGGTATTCGAAAAATAGGAAATAGATTTTGTGGGACCAATTAACCCACCCGCTAAGAGGACAAGAGAAAGGTACATTATCACCATGACAGAATACCTGACAAGATGGGTGGAAGCAACACCAGTCAAAGATTGCAGCGCAGAGACAACAACACACTTCATGTTTGAGCAAGTGATCACTAGATTTGGTTTCCCAAGGAATTTTATGAGTGACCAAGGAATTCCTTAATTAAAAATACTATTAAAGCTATGACTGAGGAATTTCAAGTCCATCATAAAAAAAGTACACCATATCATCCACATGCAAATGGAACAGTAGAAGCCTTTAACAAAATCCTGGAAAATGCATTGACGAAGATATGTAACATTAATAGGGATGATTAGGACCTAAAAATACCAGCAGTGTTGTGGGAATATAGGACCACATGAAAGAAGTTGGCATGACACATGCCATTCATATTGGTATATGGACAAGAATCACTGGTGCCATTAGAATTTTGGTACCCAGTCTGCGTGTAGCAACAATTACGAACATGACAGAACGAGGCACAATATAGGAAAGGTTGAATCAACTGGTGGTCATTGAGGAATATAGGATCCTAGTAGGGTTCCACCAAGAAGTTTGGAAAGAAAGGGACAAATCTTGGCATGACAGACATATCAAGAGGAAAACTTTCAAGGAAGAAGACTTAGTGTTGATGTATGAGAATAAATCCTTTCAACACCTAGGAAAACTCAGAATACACTGGTTAGGACCATATGAAGTAAAAAATATCACAGATGGGGGAGATGTACAATTGAATCAATTGGGAGGAAAATAACTCATAGGTATGATCAATGGGAGCCGACTGAAGCTCTACAAGGACAGTTGACTACCCGCAACTTGAAAGTCACCGCATAGTATAAAAAATATATATATAGTGCATGACATCAAAATGTAACAACAAAGGTATAGTGTGCCAAAAGTAGAAGGATCATGAATGATAGACAATGATTTCCCAATGGAAACAATGCCAATGGTCTCTACAAAGTAGAAACAAGTGGGAAATGATGATTTGGAAAAAGAAGCGCTAATCGACGATAGCTAACGAAATTGAATGCCATAAATGACTAACAGGACGTTGCATTAATCACGCCAAATGATGACGATAAGGGAGATCAATGGAAAGTACGAAGGAACCAGTGGTTCAATTAAAGCATAATCATGGTAATGTCTCCAACAATCTTCACACAATGCTGATATAAAACAAGAAAGCAGGAGTGAAAAGGTTATTGCGAAATAGAGAAAGGCACTAAGAGATAGAGAATATGAAGTAGAGAGTGAAGGTTTCATAGGTTACAAAGGCCACTGACCTTGGAGAATGACAACTTTACCACCATGGAACCACCCAAACAGGGAGAACCGAGCCATAGTTCCAGATGACCCCGAAGTAGTACCAGATCACAATCACAACCACGAGGAAGTGAACAACAACCATCTCAGCCCCCATAAGTCATCAATGTGGATGAAATACCATCACCATATACAACACCAGGAATCCCCACACCCATTGTAGAGGAAACTCCGCAGACAACACCAACAGGTATGGACATTGATATGTCGAAAGAAGGACAGGGCCAACCGGCTGAGGACACAGGAAACCTAGGGCACCCAGAAAATTGTGAAGAATCCCTGAGAGTCAATGGGATGCTCCAAAATAGGAATAAATGACCATGCCAAAAGGTTCACAAAAAACCATGTCAGAACATCCACATGAGGGAGAAATGGAAGATGTCACTGGCTGACCAGAGGATTATTATGAAGAACGAACAATGGAGGTTGGAACCTCGAGTTAGCCACCAGAATGAAAGGACAAGCATACGGTACCTAGGTCACCATGTAGGCTACCTGCCGCAACCATTGTCTTGTCACGCATACCGGAAGGGGTACGTGTACCAACAAATTTGTTAGGCCATGTAAAGAAACTAAGGTACTCAGACCATGATGTGACAGATACAAACAAGTTCCCAGAGTTCTCCAAGAAACTCTACCTACATACTATAGGTATAGGACCCTTTGGGGAACCAATTAATCAACCAGTCCAGTGGGCAGTTGGTCTATCCAAAAACGAGATTCTAGGCCTTTTGGACCTACCACACTTTGGGAGAGGCTAGTATGCAAACAACTACGTCAAGCAGCTGATGGTAGTTACACATGACAAATATTTGTGGTTGGACTAGCTTGTCTCCATAGATGTAGATATCATCACACACATCATAGGGCTTCCATCATGGGGTGAGGATCCCATGTAGTTCCTTGAGGAAAAAACCAAAGAGAGAGAATTGGCCGAGGAAATGAAGAAGAAATATGGCACCAAAAGGGGATCACACAGAATCATCATCAGGCATATTAGTGACATCGTGACAAGAATGGCCACAAAAATTATGGAATGGAAGCTACTTAGGAAATGTCGCAAGGGGGAAGTCTCGGTCGGGGTTGTCACAACTGCAACACAGTGTGCCAAGGGAACCACACTCAGTTGGGCCCCTTATTTGTTGAATATGTTCCTATATGACTGGAAGGATGTGTAGGATTTGGGAACATAATTTCATTATTCATGGCTACTCATCTTGATAGCCGTGATCGGATGGAAGGAGTCGAAGTATTCATTTTTTTCCACTAGACCCAAACCTTTCCATAGAGAACGATACTTATCGCTCGAAGCCGCTTCGGACTCCAAAACCAAAAAATCGAATGCAACTATATTCAAAGGTTATCTCAGCGACATATAGGACACCATCACCAACACTTGGAGGGTAACACCGGAAGAAATCACACAGTATCAGGGCATAGCCAACTTCAAAGCTACTAGACATGAGATGTGGATCCATGCATGGAAAGAATATGACAATCAATGGCTACAACTACGTTACTGCATCATGGAGGTAGACATAGAAATGGCCATTAATAATTGGGAGGATGACTGGAGGATTCCAGTATTCATTCGATAAATACCCACAGAGATAGAGGAGAAGGAGGTAATACATGAACACACACATGTTGAGGAGGTAAGATAGGAACACACACATGCTGAGGAGGTAATAGTTCCCAAGAAACCAAGGACAGGTCAGAACAAGGAACAAAAGAAGAAAGGGGGGACATCTAAGACATGCGTCCAGATGGGGAAGAAGAACAACACATAGGTGCCACAAGTACACCAGAAATAGGCCGAGGTAGCACAGGGAGTTACATCAAGTGCTACTCCATAAGAGAAAGTCCAGACTAAGAGGCCAGTCACCCAGATGGGGGGTGCATGCAAGAAGGCAAAGACACACAGAACGCCCCTAGAATACACGATCATTGAGGATGATGCGTACATGGTGACCCAAATGATCCAGGATCACACAATCGAGGATTTAGAGAATGATGCGTGCCAAAGAGATAGAATGGAGAAAGAGATGGAACACATGCGAAAGCTCCTTAGGCAACTCGAAGAAGCGTAGGAAGTTGACAACAACGTAGAAATGATCCCGTCAACATCACAGACAGGAGGGGAATATGGATCAAGAGAGAAGAACAAGATCCAAACAACAACACAGTCGAGCTCAATATTTCACGTCACACCTAGCATGTTTTGCATGGATGAAATCATGGGGAAGAAACCCCTAAAGGAATTGGCTCAAATACAATTTGTATTAACATGGATACCAACCAAGGAATTGTATAAAATGCAAGTCAATGATACAGAGAAGGTACAATATCGCACACACACAGATACAACAAAATTGCAGTAGGTAAAGGATAATCGGGATGAGATGGAATTGGTACTTGAGTAGGCTAAGCTAGAGACCAAAGAGGAGAAGAAATGCATGCATGGACTGGAACATAAATTGGTCGTAGCCTATGAGAAAATATCGAAGAATGCACAAACGTCTGAACTCACGGTGACAAAGAATATTGATCAGATTGTGCACACAATTGATCAATACCAACAAGAGATCAAGCATCTCTGGGACAAGCTCACACCCACCACTCCACCAGAGATGAAGGAGCAAAGGAAACAAGTGGAAATAACACAGATAAAGGAGATAGAGAGACAATTCCACGTGCGAGCTGACTTGTTCGAAAAATAAACAAAAATCTGGATGAAGATGGAAGAGGATCAACAGGTCCAACAGTGGGATCAGGATGGAGAAAGGATAACCATATCTATCCATGAAACTCAAGTAGAGGCATAAGACAATGTTGATCATGGAGCATGTCAAAGGAGTGCAAGATATGAAGAAACTACAGGGAGAAATTATAATTGTGCAGACACAGAAAAAGGAGCTCCAGGCTCAAATGGAACCACTCCAAGAGCGAGCAACAAAGGTCATTGCATAGGCAGAGGAAGCCAAAATGAATTTGACACAAACCCATGCAGAATTCACAAGGATGGTCAGTGACGAGATTGCAGTGAAGGTATTGGACACACTCAAGGAGAAGACCACGCAAGCCCAAACACAAGCAATGAAGCTCACAAAAAAGTTCCAAGTGATTTCAAGAGAGATCAACGAAGAACACAAGGGTTAGGCAGCTCGAGACGAGCCACATGTCAGTGTTGGGGGCCTGTTGGAAGCAGGATGAATTAGAAAGAAAGTCTATTTTGGGAAGAAAGGAATGCAAGGGGAAAGCGACATTTGGAAGGAAAAGAAGCATGCGTGCATGCATGGAAGAACTAACGACTCTAGGTTTAGGGTTTTTTGTAATACATTGTAATGGTCGATGAGCTAGGAATGAATATAAATAGATATCTAGGAGGTCTAGGTAAGGGGGATATTTATGTTATGTGTTACTCGCGTGAGATAGAGTAACATGACGGTACCATGATTGTAATATGTTACCTTTTTGTAAGTTGTTGATTTGTAGAGGGTCAGGGGGGTAGATCTTGAGGGTTAGATCATAGGATGAGGATCCTGGTGTGATCTAGTTCACCTAATAATATATCTAGAACTGACTGAGAACGAGTTGTAAAGAACACGATGCTCTAGTTTTGGAACTGCCATAATAGAATATCTTGAGAGCTAGATCTTTGTGGGTGTATCCCAGGAGGGGTTGAACCACGGTAAAACCTGTGTTATGTGATTGAATTCTTTTGTTCCTTTTACTGTTTATGAGTAGATGGTAGAATGATGTATGAATGAAGTAATGAATCCAATGTGAATGCCAGTATATTACTTTAATAATTAAATAATAATTTCAATGTGCAACTCATAGATCCCCATTCAGTCCTGAACTGTAAAAACCTGAGTATTGCAATCACCCATTAAGACTATCTCAGGTGATACTTCATAGTGCACTCTCTTCTCTGCGTTGTCTTCTGGTTTACTAGGAGGGACGGTAGTTTTATAGGATTTTTTGGATCCCTAGTAGACATGAACCTAGGTCAATCATGTTAAAGGTATAACTCAGATAAACAAACCAACACCCTCCATTTTCTTCCTTCAAATTGTAAACCCATTTATTCTGCAATGATTTTTTTCTTACAGGAAATGGAACCAAGTACCAAGTCTGGTTATTTACCAAGGAATCCATTTCCTCTTTCATGCCTTTCTCCCACTTCTTTTTTGTGTCTACCTTCATTTCCTCTTCATAACTTTTTGGTTCACCAGAACCAGTCGACAATAAATAATACAATGCAGGAGAGTATTGTTCAGGGGGTGTACTTAACCTGGTAGATATTCTAACAACACTTGTAGGAGTTTGAGGTGCATTTTTCTCCTACTTTTGTACATTTTGATTTTTTTGTACCTTTGGAATTTCATTTTCTTTGATTTCATCAAGCACTATGTATTTTGTGTTTTCCTTTTCTTGTTTTGTTCCCTGCAACTGATCTTTGTACATGACCTTTTCATTGAATACCACATCTCTACTCCTAATGATTTTATTATTTTCATAATCCCATAAAGGTACACTTCTTGGGTTTTTCCTCAAGCTTTGTTCTATTTTCTTTATCAATATGGATAAATGCTTCACAACCAAAAGTCTTCAGAAATGAGTAGTTTACCTTTTTACCTATCCATACCTCCTATGGAATGCCACCATCGAAGGATCTTGAAGGCCCTCTATTTATTAAGTAAACAACAATATCTACAACATATGCCCAGAACTGTAAGGGAAACCCAACATGCAATCTCATACTCCTTTCACATCTCATGATTGTCTTGTTCGTCCTTTATGACACACCATTTTCTTGTGGTGTTCCTAGAACTATTTTCTCTCTATGAACAATAATAATCAAACTCATTGTTGCAATATTCACCTCCATTGTTTGATCTGAGACAGTTTAATCTTTTTCCCATCTCATTCTCAACCAGAGCTTTCCATTTCTTAAATCTGTCAAAACATCATAATTTTGTTGAATGCAATAAACCCAAGTTTTTCTAGTTGCATCATCAATAAAAGTAAGATAATAATGAGATCCACCAAGAGATGATACCTGATCTAGTCCTCATACATTTGTATGCACAAGATATAAATTTTCACTCTTCTTTTCCTTTCTGACTCTCTTATGTTTTCCATAAACACAGTGCTCACATAAATCCAAATCAACTTGTTTAAGATCTGGCAACACATTCCTTTTGTGAAGTATCGACATCCGCTTCTTACTCATGTGTCCAAACCTATGATGCCACAATGCTATATCCATTCTTGTAGAAGCTAAGGAGACAGAAGAGTCATCATTACCAGTACATAAACACAATGTACCTACCTTCTCTCCTTTTTCCATTACCAGTGATCCTTCAATGACCTTCAACAACTTATCTGTAAATTTAGATATACAACCTTCACTTTCCAACCACCCTGTTGAAATTAGATTTATTCTTAGATACGGTATATGTATCACCTCTTTTAGTAACCATTGGATTCCATTATTTTTCTTTATTTGTACCTTACCCATTCCAATAATTTGACATGGTTCATCATCACCCAAATAAACCTGTCCAAAATCACCTTAAACATAATCTTAGAAATATTTCTTATGGGGTGTGGCATGGAATGAATCCCATGAATCTACTATCCAAGTTTCAGTAATATTATCTAAATAAAGAATCAAAACATCTTTTAATGTATCACCTGTTACATTTGCTTCCTGATTTTTCTCCTGCAGTCCATATCTTTGTTTCTTTGGAGCTCTGCAGTCTTTCTTCAGATGTCCTTTCTTCTCATAATTCCAACATTCTATCTTTCCTAGTATAGATTTGGATATGCCCTTCCTATAATTCCCATGATTCCTTGAGCTCTTTCCTCTTTCCTTTTGTCTTCCACTGTTCTCCATGGTCAACACATTACCTGATGTCTCACCTATGCTTTTCCATCACATTTCCTTGCTAAGGTTAACACCAAAAATATCATCAAATTTTAGAGTGTTTGAACCAGAGACAAAGTTACTTACAACCATGACCAAGCCATTCCAACTTTATAGCAATGAGAATAATATTAGAATGTTCCTAACCGCTTCTTGAAATTTCAATCCCACAAAACTTAGTTGATTAGTAACTATATTGAATTCATTTAAATGGTCAACAATAAACCCACCTTATGACATATCATATTAAATAATTTCTTCATTAGAAATACCTTGTTGTAGATGAGGTTTTTTTTATATAGTTTAGCCATTGCCTCCATCAAATCCTCCATTTCCTTTTCTTTTGAAATATTGAAATCCACCGACACTTCCAGGAACAACTGTATTTTTCTTAGTTCCTTTCTGTCAAGAACCTCCCATTCTTCATCCTTCATACTTGCCGTCTGTTTTTCTTTTCTGCCCAATGGTAAGTAAATATGCTTTTGATATAAATAATATTCCATTTGCATCTTCTATAACTGGTAGATTTGGCTTCTAAATTTCTCGATCCTAAACTTTCCATATTCCTCCATTGCTCCCATTCGAACTAGGAACCCTCTTTTCTAGTGAGTTACCTTTTTCTCTGATACTAGTTGTTAGAAAAATAGGATCACACAACAATAAAATAAAAAGATGCTAAAATAAAACACATAAGATACATAATAAAATAGAGACACATATATACATGGTTCAACTAGTGTGGGTTACGTCCACCAGAGAAATTGCTAGGTCCTTCCTTTATTAGTATCCAACAATTGAAGGGATACAATCTACAACAGGCCCGTTGTAACTTCCTCTTCTTTCTCTCACAATCTCCTCTCTTGAATACAATATTCACTCGAATACACAATCAAAATACAATTCCTCATAAAACAGGGTTTCGTTCTAGGGAAAAAAAAAACATAACTTCTACCATCAGATCTGTGACCTTATAATGAACGATCTAGATTTACTACGAAATTACAATATTTTACAACGTAATTTTCCCAAAAAATTCTCTTCGGGGGCACTTCCCTTGAACCCCCACTAGGGGGGGCTCCATAAAGTGTCACCATCCCCTTGGACCCCCCTGGCTCCAAATGTGGAGGGAAAATCCCCTCGAAACCCCCCCTTCAGGAAATGGGGTCCAAACATGGCTGAAACAAGACATATGAATCAAGATGATAATCAGGCTCCACAACCAACATTTTGTTTTATGATAGGGAACAGTTCTTAGCAGTCAAACTGTTTCACTTCAAGAGGGATTTGAGAGGATTTGATTTGGGTTCATTTTTTATAGAAATGGTGGAATACTCTCCTTGTTATTGCTTGTATTGCTAGCTCTTGTTACCACTTCTATATAAGGTTTAGTTCATTACTTTTCATATTGCATTCGTGCATTGCATATTAGTTTCATTTCATTTGAGCTTGTAGAAAACCCAAATTATGGTAGTAAGTGCCACAAATAAGAGTACTCACCTTAAGGGAGGAATTTGTAATTGGGCACTTTTCTTGGTGACCTTTTGAGGCTGACAGGGGTTATTTTCTTGTGTTAGCACATAGTTACATTCATAACCTTGGGATTATTGGATTCATTGGTTTTCCATGGAGCCTTATATTGGGTGTTTGTATCAAATGGTATTGGAGAAATAAACTTACTATTTAGTTTCCTTTACATTTTAATGGTTACTTGTACTAGGTATATGGATAGGAATTACATATCTCATCGATAGCTACTTTAATCTATTTTCTCATGCATTTCACTACTTTTTGTTACTTTCATCATGAGGTAGAAAGAAGTAAGCCATATATATGTACTTGACTTGGATATAACCTTAAAATTCTACTGCAAATGAAGTAAGAGTGTACTATACTTCATAGTAATTATTTATGATTATGCTTAAATATTAGAAGCACAATGTTTCCACTATGAAAAATACCATCGAAAATAAAAACAACATTCAATAATGGAAAGAACACACCATCAACACCAAGATTTACCATGGAGAAAATTATGACGAAAAAACTTCACTGTGAAACAAAATCTATGCATTGCTCTTTATATTCATAGAGTTACTATGCAAAATAAAAAGTAAGAAAGATTGGTCCAATATGGAGAAAACCGACACTATGCCATACAATGAGTTGTTATATTCTCGTATTCTTCACTCTGCATTTCTCCAATATCGATTGCAAAATTATTACAATAAGAGATTCATATTTGAGGTATCATTTCCCATTAGGAGAATAATTCCTTTTCTATGCTAGATGGAAAAACTTGGAAGTTCTATTTTTTTTTCTTTTTGTTTTATGTTTCCGGTTTGTCAAAATTTAGATGGAATGTTTCATCATGGGCTATTGGAAGTCTGATAGTTGGTTCATCAAAATTAATACATAATGTTTTGTCACTAGATGTTATAATTCCAAAAACTGGTGACGACACCTTTCATTGGACTTCTAACGAACCAATCCTCAGAATTTCAAGAGACCATGATGAAACCCCAACCATCAGAATTCCGATGATCTTCCGTTGGAATTTCAATGGAACCATAGTTCGTTGATCTTTCGACACCTGATTAGTAACCAAAATAATTTGAATCCTTCATCGTACATGAGACTTTTTGTGACACAAATTCATCGATAAATTGTCAAAAAATGGGCCCAATGTAATAGTGGAATTTAGTATGTTAAAACCTAAAATTTATTACAAGCATTAGTTTTTTTCCCCAATAATAAACATGCAACCAACCACTTTATAAAACAAATGTAAAATTAAGAAATACATTTACATTAGTTCCATTGAAAATCCAAAAATACAATTACTCAATCACCTTTTTCTTACACCCCAAGGGGACATCTAAAGGTAGACCCAATGCAGGGTGTTTTTGATGAGCGATTGGTGGTCTATAAAAAATATAGTTTAGTAACAATGCATCATCGAGAGACAAACTGCATATCCTTTCTTTTCATAAATAACTCTTTTTCATTGGAGTGTTCCTCAAAGGAACAATTTTCACTAAATAATGAGGACCTATAGCTATTTAATAACCCTTAAATATTCCCATGAATTCATGGATGACCATTGATATATAATAGACTGATTATCCATTTTCCCCAAAAAATGAAATTGAGAAAATTGTTCAAGAATTTTTAGCGGTAGGTGTCATCCATCTTAGTACCATCCCTTATTATTCTCTTGTTGTCGTGGTACTCAAGAAAAAAGGTACGTGGCATATGTGCCCTGATTTTGATCCCTCAACAAAATTACCATCAAAGACAAATTTTCCATTCCTATCATTGATGACCTTTTGGATGAACTTAGTGGTTATTAATTTTGTACCAAACTTGATCTATGTTATGGATACCACTAGATACATATGGAAGAGGCCGATATGCCCAAAACTACCTTTTGAACTCATGAAGGTCATTATGAGTTCTTGGTCATGCCCTTCGATGTGTGTAATTCACCCTCCACTTTCCAAAGCCTCATGAATTATGTCTTCCACCCTTTCCTCTGTCAGTTTTTACTAGTTTTATTTGATGATATCCTCATTTATAGTTGAACTTGAAAATCCCATCTGGCCCATGTGGATCAAGTCTTACATTTATTATCTCAGCATAAAATCTTTATCAAATAGTCTAAATGTGATTTTGGAGCTCCTGAAGTAGAGTACATAGGAAATATTGTTGGAAAGGATGGTTGAACTAGGTGGATATCGGTGTCCACCCACCTTTTCCAACTGGCTCAAAACAAATTTCTGACAATTTTGGCAATTTACTATTTTTAGCAGTTTTAACTTCCGAGGCCATTTTGAGGGCCTAAATGAAGGTTTTTCGGGATTGAGATTCTAAATGATAACTGAAGGCATGATTGAGCCCCCAAAATTAATCTCCTCGATGATAATTTTCCAACGGGCTATCACACACCTAAAATGGAGATCGTATGCAAAAGTTACGACCCCGGGAAGTTGATGTACTAACTTACCCAAACAGGGCGCACATGACTTTTGGCGTTTCATATCCCAGGGTTAGGTTTTTGTATTTCTAGGGTTTTTGGCATTCTTGTTTATTGTAAAAAGGCCTTCAGAGCCTCATTGCAATCATCTTCTTGTGAATTAGCACAACCATCACATCTCTTCTCAGAGATAAGCCGCCACCATTCCAACAAGCTTGTTTCCACTGCATTTTACAGTTTTAGCTTATTTCCTTATTGAATAGAAAACCAATTTTACTGTATCTCTGTTATTTTGTGTTAAGAACCTATTAATAATCTGTAGTCATTTCGATCTTCTCATAAAATCTGGATCAGTGATATCAGAGCGGTCTACTCCTTGTCATCTTAATGCATGTCCCCAATGAGGTCGGAGTAAAAAGAGTTGGGTCTCGAGTTTGTTTCTCTCGAGGACAAAATCTCTCGCACACCCAAGAGACCTCTCATGGCAGGAGAAAATAAAGATGATGGGACATCAGATTCTTTCAAACTATTGATTGAGGAAGCCCTCATGCAACAAAGGAATGAGATGATGGATAGTTTCATGCAAATCCTTCGATGACTATCAACATACGATGCATCTTCTTTGAGCGGAGGCACCACCCCCTTCAAGGTACAAATAAACTTTGATATTCCTATATTTGAAGGTCAGATAGATGCAAATGTTGTAGAAAAGTGGTTGAATATACTAGAAGGGTATTTTTCTGTCCATAACTTTTTGAATAGAGAAAATATTACTTTTTCACTCCTCAAAGTCGTTCCCCATGTCAAAGATTGGTAAGAAACTTTCTGTGATCAAAAGGAAACATACGAACACTCATTATTTATAGTCATGGCCACTTGGGATTCCTTCAGGGATGCTATTAAGGAACAATACTACCCTATCGGAAGTTATGACGACTTATATACCAAATGGACCACATTGCGGCAAGAAAGAGACCTAACAGTGCCAGATTTCATGAATATCTTTCATACCTTGCGCACCAAGCTAGGTATCAAATATTCAAAGTGACATCTAGTGCTCAAGTATCACGATGCTCTACATATATACATCCAGATCGAAATGTAATTTTTGGACATCTCATCCTTGGGCATGGCCTACCAATATGCCATCAAAATAGAGCATAAGCTCAAACAAAAGACGCGACAATTTGGGCCTGGGAACCCTGTTAGTTGTGGAGCCTGATTATCTTCCTGATTAAGAGGTCCTTTCTTTCAGCTGTGTTTATACCCCATGAAGACTTTAAACCCCAGAAGTATGTACACTCTTTCACGCGGGGGAGTGCAGAGGGGGGGTACCCCCTCTGCGGGGTCCAGAGGGGCTATCCCCCCGGCTGGGGGGTTCAGGGGAGAATCCCCCAAAGGAAAAATTACCTTGTAAATGTATATTGTAATTTAATTATAAATATGAACCATTCATTATAAGGTTGCACATTTAACGGTAGAAATTATGTTAGGGTTTTTTTCCCTAGAAGGAAACCCTCTGTTATGAGGGAAATGTATTGTGGCTATGCATTATGGCGAGTATTGTATTCTGAGAGAGGAGACTGTGAGAGAAAGAAGAGGAACTTACAATGGGTTTTGCTATAGGTTGTATCCCTTCATTTGCTAGATAATAATAAATGAAGGACACGGCAATTGCTCTGGTGGACGTAGCCCACACTGGTTGAACCACATAAATCTGTGTCTCTATTGTATTGTGTATCTTCTGTGTTTTGTTTCCGCATTTATTTTATTTTATTTCTTCGCGATCTTGTTTTTATAACAACTGGTATTAGAGTGAAAGGTAACTCACAGGAAAAGAGGGTTCCTGGTTTGAGTGGGAGCAATGTCAGAAGATGGAAAGTTTAGGGTCAAGAAATTTAACGGCCAAAACTACCAGTTATGGAAGATGCAAATGG
>SNQJ01S0088004.1:3747-33586 GCA_010110895.2 Picea sitchensis | reverse complement strand
TTCCTATTCTACTAATATTAGCTCAAAAATAGATCTATCTACTAGAGACAAGTTCATGTGGAACAAACACAAACTTGAAAGAAATAGGCCAAGCATATATGTATAGTAATGATAACAAATGAAGAGTACTTACAGACCTTTGATGAAGGTGCAACAGCTTCTTCCAACTCTCTTTGTTCAAACTTTACTCAAGTAATGCACACCAATCATTGTCCAATATCCTACCTTCTTATGAGATCATAAGTTAGGTATAATTCTTAATCTCCATATATATTTTCACCATGAGAAGGCCTCCTTATATAGGCTTTGAGAGGCCCAACCACTTGAGAGATCCTTGAGATAAGTTGAGGATTCTTCTCCTTCAGTTGTGGATCTTTCCTAATATCATTCCTTGACCTATGATTCGAATCCAACCACCTTCAAATATTGAGGGGATTCTTCCCTAATTTATCTCAACAAACCAAAATTCGCTCAAGAAGGGTAGCGCTCCTCCAAAATGGGGTATAGAGCATTGCAACGCTCCCCCCAAGGAGGTCAGTGAGCATTGGCACTCCTTGATAGTGTATAGGAGAGTGCTACCTTCCAGAAATGACTTTTAAGTGGCTTGATCCATAGCAATAGACTTGTACTCTTTGTCAACTGATTTCTCCTCTTCAAAACTAGTCTTTGAGGTGTCTTAAGTGTCCTTATGATGTTGTTAGAAATATGACATAGGAAAGATAAAAATATGATGTTTGTGACACTTGTGACCAATATGTGACACTTGTGACATTTGTAATGATGACACTAGCCATCATTGCAACGAGTGATTTTGATGTGTAACAGATTACCCCCCTAAGTGTGATGTCAGAAGACGATGATGACTGAAGTACTTTGTACACTTTTTCGAGCAAGGGTATGGACTTAGAGAGGCTAGAAAAATCTGCACACAACCATCAAACAAATATTATGACATGTTTCAAACCCAAGGAAGGTATGTCCGCGATAGAATACACTACAGATCCATAATTATATTAACAAAAAGATATAGCCACTGAAGATACAATGTGGATTTATACTTCTATGACCTAAACTGATCGTAGCCACGAAGAATACATGGTGGATCTATGATATGACAATACATAGGCACAACCAATACAAACTGGATCTATGTTACAATATATGTGTCAATGTTCAAGGAAAATCTGCTGCAACCTGGGAAAAATTCATATAGGAGTGATGACTCAACCCAGGGTCTTCATACCGATCTTGATGTAGTACAAATCTAACCATGTGAATAGATGTCCTAATTTCGAACATGGCAGACACCACTTGATTACCGATCAATGAGGTAAACTGTTAACAAGCATGAGGGAAATCACCATTGATGTCAATGATTCCCAAGGTACTCTAGTACATTCCAACAAATGTGAATGGATGGGTTGAATTCAAACATCCGTGGAATCACCCAATCAGGGGTTAATTATGTAAACCCACTTTTAGAAATGAGGAGGCCTGCCATTGAGGCATGCAGGTCCCAAGGTACTAACTAGTTCCTAAGTCTAGCTCCTGGATAATGTGATGAATTCGAAAGGAATAGACTCGATGAAGGAGGGCCTTGATGTATCCCCCATCAACAACATGAAACTGACACAGAGATGTAATTGGTGGATAAAATGAACATGGACTGACATAGGTATTGAAACATGAATTTGTGATGGTTGACTCTTGAGGAAGATACTTCCCTTGAACGCTGAGGCATAACATCGGAAACTTGACATGGAAACAAACTTGATAATGCAGTGGATATTGTGACTTTCGTTGGGTGACCCACAGGAGTGAAGAAACACAAAGGATTGGTTTAGTGCATAGGTTTAGCAGATTGAAATGCATGCAAAGATAAAATGTCGTGTTCAAGGGTGACTGTAAGGATTACTAGTAATGTTCTCAAAAACTTATTGGCTTTCTTCTTTAAATTTTTCCCACATCTAGATAGAGAAGTACCTCTTTTTGGTTTAACGAGCTTGGGGAGGGTAACACATGCTTGATATAACTCACCTTTGGTAAGTTCCTCTTCCTTTGTTTAACAAATTGGAAGAAGTAAGGGTTTGGTCCCATATGGTCCCTTCAATGTATGATTGTTTAATGAGTCCAGAGAAGGTAAACTCGATTGTTTTTCATAATTAGAGAGTCTGAAAATGACTTAAAGATGACTCCAATGTGGTCCTTTTTCTTAATATTAGTCTCGCGAGGCCGAAAAAGAGAAAAATTATCACTCGAAATATGCCCTTTCAAACCTTTTAACGAGTGGGAAAGGAAGCAAGATCACTCGGCAATATTTTCATGTTTAGAGAGTCTGAAAAGAGCTTAAATATGTCTCCAAGGGGTTCCTTTTTCATGCATCCATGCGGGTCCGAAAAAGATATAAAAGTTTACCCGACACGTTCTTATGTGTTTAAGCTTGAGAACGAACGAATACTATGCTCATGGATGTGACAAAATGAAAAACGAACAAAACCGCTCCAAACACCTGCAAATAATGTCAAAACTGCAGTCCAAAGGATTAATAAGGCCTCCAAATATTTCTTAAAAACCCAAAAATAACTATATCTTATGTAAAAATGAAATGTATAATAGTAAAAAGGGGTAAAAATGTCATTTACCATTTCATTTGTGCAAATATTTGCAACAGTGGAGAATTTGTTCTTTGGAGGTGAATATTTTATTGTTCAGTGCCAGAGCTATGGTCAACTATTTTCCTCACTGTTTAGACTGGGTTGGTTCTCTTCTTCGTTTCTTTCATTTTCACGGTTCAAATTTTGTCTTAAGGCAATAATTAAAAGAAAAAATTGATGCCCTGGGTTGGCCCAAGCACCCAAAACGACTTAACGCCCCTCTAATATGAGTGGGGAAGTGCTTCACATTTTGGAAAGTGCCCCTGCAAGCTAGGGAAGGGCGCACCAATTCTCTGGTGTAGTGGTGTAGAGGGCGCTTCCCAAAACACAAGGAAAATGCTCAAATATTGTCAACGCCCTCTTAAAATGTGGAGGGGAGTGTTGACAATTCTTTAGAGCGCTCTGGTGGCTACATCGAGGGTGCATTGGCACCTTGATGTGCATTTAAAGGGGGCATTGGCCTCTCAAAGAGAAAAAAAAAAAAAATTAAAGTTTTCCAACTGCCCAAAATTTGACGAAAACATGATTTAATGATTTTTTATTGTTGATAATTGCAGGTGATTTCGACAATAGTCATGCTTGAGTGGAAATAAAGAGAGCATGAGCTCGATGATGTGGTTGCCTTAAAAATTCCCCGATCAACAGCCGCATTGAGGAATTGTGGTCTCCTCAAGTTCTTCAAAATGCAAAAAATGAAGAAAGATATTCCTCTTCTTGAATATATGATTAGGCTATGGAACGTTGCGGAAGAAGGGTTCTGAATTGGAACACAACTTCTTACCATCAAGTTGGAAGATGTATACTTCATAATTGGCCTCTTGAAAAGATGGGTTCCCATAGTTTTGTCTGGATAGAGGGCACTTCCTGCACTCGTGGATGAGTACCTAGCAAACCATTGTGTCCCAGGAGCGAGACTAGTGGGAGGCAGAATCACAATTAAATATATCAGGGACCTGTCTCTTCGGTCTATCCTATTTTCCATTACGAGTGTAGCAGGAAGTACCATATCACACTTAATTTCAATATCACAGGTGGCCTATGGTTTACAGTGTCTAGAGCCAACACTGTTCAATTGGAGTGCAGGGTTCCTTCATAATGTGAAAGAACAAATTACGAGATGCAAAGCAGGGCAACAAAAGTAGTTCGGATATGGTTCATTCCTGTTTTCATTCTTCTTAGAATTCATTCCTCAGATGAAACCTCAAATTACATTAGGAATACGACCAATGGGAGAACCACGTATGGAGCGGTGGACTAGCTTGTCTCTGAGACTAGGCTCAGATTCAGAGTTCAAAGTCACTGATTATTTCTTCACTTGGTTGAGACTCCAATTGATAGTGATAGAAGACTTTTCATATGCCGGAGTGGATTTCCGGGGAAGCATGGACTTGGTTCTTCCAGTAGGAGAGGATTGGGATGCGTCAGGTGAGAAACCAAAAATGATATTGTCAAGTGTTTTTTGATTTTAAAAACATTATATTATTTTTTTGGGTACATAGAAGAGTCTTTAACAGACATACCATTTCATCATGTAGATAGGGGAGCATCACATCTGGCAGATATGTTGGCATTGGGGCATCGCGTAGATGCTCAGATTGTAGTAGATCAGGGGGTAGCAACAGGAGGGCTCCAGGAAGTTGAAAGAAACCTCCAAGGCCTTACGACTGGTATCTCTCCTCTCAAGAGGCAGGAAGTGCCACTACATCTACAGAGACACACTGTGGGAGTGTCCGAGAGTATTAACTCTCTACTGAGGTGAGTAGCCCGTGCAGTGATATGTTACTCAGAGCATAATGTAATGCAGGAATATTAGAGGTCTTGCTAGCGATTGTATAGTCTGTGTGACAATGCTTATGGGTTTGAGGACCCACATTTTTCCTATCTATGTACCATTTTGATGTAATCAAACATTTTCAATTACGTCGTATATATATACATTTCTGATTATTTACATAATTTTCAAATAATGATGTCTTTGATGTGATGCGTTTTAATTTACATGATATATGGTTTGATTTATTTCCTTTATGAAAAATTCATCTATGTGTGAGATACCTATCCATGATGTAATTAACTAATGAATCTGAAATCATGTTGAGTTATCTTGGTATGTGTCTGTATTCGATAAAATCAAACATTATTTCAAGACATGAACTCGTAGATGGAGACATAGTAGGATAGGATTGTGAATAACATAGACTCGATTGAGATGACATACTACGAGTTGAGAGTCCAGTTTGATGATCATATGAGAAACACCTAGGGAAAAGGCTTTGGTTAAAAGTCTGATGACAACATGATATTCTTCCATGTTATTAGTTGTCGACCCTAAGAAAATACCTCATGAACTCACCAACTCGTCAACGTGGTAAATGACCCAAGTTTCATAAGCAATGTTCTGAGTATGTTGACTAGCGCCATCCGCAAACCCGACAAAGATAGGAAAGGAGGATGTCATCTGTGCACACAAACACAAGACACAGTATAAGTGGCTAAGGAAAAACGCATGCACGCAAGATAAAAAAGACACACCAAAATAAAAATACAACAGTGTACAAAGCACATATGCTAGATGTCCTAGGCATAGTACTTCTTAAGGTAAATCCCGTTCCAAGGCTCACCCAGGGAAATTCTATCGTAATCAAATAAATCGTAGGCACCTCTATGTAGAACATGTTTCACAATGTAAGGACCATGCCATAGAGGTTCTATCTTCTCTATCCCTAACTTGTCATGAGCCTGGTCATAAACAAGGACTAGGTCTCCTTTTGCAAAAGTGCGAGGATGGATGGACTTGTCGTATTGATTTTTTATTCACTTTTGATATTTCTCATTGATGAGAGAAACATCACGACGTGTTTCATCAAGCTTAGTCAAATGTAAGAAACTTTCTTCTTCAACAAAAGTGTGGGGCAGGAGTTCTACTTTGAGTTTTAGCGAAGGAATTTCACACTCGATTGGTAAAATAGCTTCAATGCCATATACTAGCTGGAAGGGAGTGAATCCAGTAGAAGTTTTTACTGAGGTCCGATAATCCCAGAGAGAGGAGAAGAGTTGTAAATGCCAAGATGTCTTGTTTTCCCCGACCATCCATTGGATCATAGTTTTTAGGAACTTGTTGATAGCTTCAACTTGTCCATTAGCTCAAGGATAATACGAGGATGAGTTCTCATGGTGAAAACCCAACTTGGTATGAAACTCACTCATCATCTGGTTTTTAAAATGTGAACCATGATCAGTGACAATGGCTTGTGGAACACCAAAGCAAGTGATGATGTGATTGAAAAAGAAAAGGGTTGTATTACGACCATCATTCAGAAAGGTAGGCATAGCCTCAGCCCACTTTGTAAAGTAATCGACGATGACGATTATATAACCATTCCCCCGAACTGAGGAAGGATTACACTGCATGAAATCAATGCCCCATTTGGCAAAGGGGCCGATGGCAATAATGGGGTGCAATAGAGTAGGGTGGGTGCGTGACTTGTTTTGAAAAACTTGGTAGGGTGGGCACTTTTTGATGGCCTCAATACAATCTTTAAATATGGAGGGCCAAAAGTAACTGACATGTAATATTTTCTGGACTGTAGCCATCCCAGAAAGGTGATCACCACAGGTTGCAAGGTGACAATCATTGGGGACATGTTCATCCTCTTCATGAGTTAGACATCATTGCAGGATAGTGTCAATGCCACAACGATATAAAGTGTCATCGATAATAAGGTAATGATGAGAATGGTGGTGAATACGACGATGTTCTTCACAAGAGATATCGGGCTGAAAACGTTGGGTCTGGAGATAGAGGATGATGTCTCCATACCAAGGATCAGAAATGCTAATGAGGAATAGAGATTCATCAGGAAGAGAATATCTAGGCTTAGTATCTTCATCAACATGGGGAAAATCACAAATGAGTTCCGCAAACACCAAGGACCTTTTAATTTGGACTTAGCAAATTCAAGATTGAATTCTTGAAGGATGATGATCAATTTAGAGTATTTTCCCTTTTAGCACCTGGCGTGTCAGAATGTGATACATGCGTTTGGAGTCCGCAATAACTGTGGTGGTTCATAGCAAAATGTAGTGACAAAATATCTGGACAGCAATGACGACTGCCAGAGCCAACTTCTCAACATGTGAATAATGGAGTTTGGGTCCAAATAGACTCTTGCTCAAATAATAAATCACATGTTCTTTACCGAATGAATCCTCTTGAATGAATACCATGGAAATAGTGGAAGTAGAGGTTGCTAAGTAAAGGATATAATCCTTTGTATACTCTGGATGATGAAACAAAGGAGTGTGGGTTAGTGCATGCTTAAGATCATCAAATGATCGTTGAGAAGTTTCATCCCAGATGAAAGGGGCATCTTTCTGCAACAATTGCATAAATCCTTTAGTGATCTCAGCATAGTTACAAATAAAACGGTGAAGAAAGTTTGCTTTTCCCTGCAAACTTTGGAGTTGTCACAAGTTATTAGGTGGAGTTAAAGCTTTGGAGGGTGTGGGGTAGTTGTCTTTCGGACAAGCCTTGTTAAGATCCCTATAATCAACATAGATGTGAATGGTCCCCTGTTTCTTAGTAACTAGAATGATGTTGAAAACCCATTCCGTCAAGGGGACAGGATAAATGAAGCCAGATTTCAATAAATGTTCAACCTTTGCCTTAATGGACACTGTCTTCTTAGGATGGACCGGGTGGAGTTTCTGTCGAACATGCTTAATATCTGGGTAGGTTTTAATCTCGTGCACAACAATCTATGGATCAATCCCTTGCATCTCTTCGTATCTACAAGAGAAGACATCACAAAATTCTTTAAACAAAGAAGTATAAGAGACCACTTCCTCGGGACAACAATTAGAACCAAGGTTAATGTTTTCCATGACACCTTCCTCGATCAAAATATCAATAACGATCATAGATGAAATGTTGCCCAAATTCCCCTCAGAAAGAGTATCTTGTGTGAGGATGGGAGATTGCAGAAAATTGACAACATTAGGAGGGAAGAAAGAAAGTATGTCTTCTTGAATTTATTCGAGAGGTTGAATAAAAGAGGATCGATGATGGCTATCATCCCAAGGTACATTGTCAATGCTAAGTATTTCCATTATAGATTAAATGGAAGGAAAAATTTGGGAAATGTAGTCGAACGCAGACGACAAGGAACTTAACCATGATGGCATCGAATAAATGTCGGGTTCCAAGATATGTTGGTCACATGAGGAGGGAGAAGCAGATTGGATGGCAACGTATGAGGTTTCATCTGGACTAAGTGACATGCTGTCACCTAGTGCATTGAATTCCAATGGACTAGGTACAACCCAAGGGTCAAATGATTCCAAGGATTGGTAAACCGTAATTGAAATCATATTGATGGTGGCAATATGATGTGTAGTGGGTGGAAGTGGTGTAGGGAAGGTACCCATAAGGTTGGAGTCTTTCAACAAGCCAACACCAATGCTTTCATACATGATCTTGTGATCTCCCAAAAAGGGAATATTGTTGTTAGAAGGAGTGCGAGCATTAGGTGTACAATAATCTAACTGATCGATGGTGACGATTTTACCTTGATGAGGAAATTGCACACATCGAAACACTAAAGAAGCCACGACATTCATGGCATAGAACCAACTTATTCCAAGTAAAAGGTTGTAATCGATGAGTGCATCGACCACCTTGACATCAACAGTTTTTCTACCTAACTGGATGGCTAAGGACTGTAATAGTCCATGAGGGTGAAAACCTCACCCGTCAAATGCTCATAATATAGGGGGGGATTGATTAAGTGCAGGGGATTTCATCCCTTTCCAATAGGATAAAGACATGACACAAGTAGAATCTCCCTCATCTAATTTAGTGTAATGGATGTGTTGATTATGAACCACAACATCAATATGAAATGCGAGTTGGTGAGAGATTCATGATTTGAAATTGTCCATATTAAACATGATGTTATTAGACGAATCGAGATCAAAAGCATCGATGGCAGCCAAGAGTGTTCTACATTGACTGGGACAGTGTTGTGGAACTTCTAGAGCATACATAGCACATGGGGCTTGAGCCAAATCTTCAACGATGTTGTAGTTTTAGGCAGCTCGTGAACTAGGATTCAAAGTAGATTTATGGATGGTACTCTTGGGAGGGCATAAGATAGAATCATAAGAAGGCTTCTCAATATGTAGTGATCCATATCGAGAACTAATGAAAGGAGAACTAATGGTCGAAGGAGAAGGATCCGGTGATGAACCGTTACAAACTTTTTCTTTATCGGGTTTAACTTGAGTGTCATAAGTTGTAGAGTGAGTTGTTAAATCAATGCCACTAAACATAAAATGTGAGCATTTGTGGAGGCTTCATCATGAGAAGGGTGGCTGGTACTACCCCCGAAAGAGGGGGTTTGAGAAACCATTGACTATTGATGAGGAAAAGGCTATGTAAGCACAACGGGTTGGGAATTTCAATTTAAAAGTTTGGCCACTTCATCACGATGTGGACAGTCTCAGGTGTAGCGATTGTCACCACAAATGAGACGAGGGAACTTTGGTTTCCGCTATGGTTTCTTTTCGTTAACATGTGGTGGTTTTTGAGCTTTAGGTTGTTCATTATTATTATTATTATTTTGTTGTTCTTTTCCTTTTTATTACCTCCATTTTTCTTTGAAGGGGAAGACTCAACTGCATTCACCTCAGAGATTTGGGTATGAGAGGAGGTAGAGGGTGCGATTGAACTAGGAGTAGACGTGGAAGTAGATCAAGGTGCAACTCCAGTCAACTGGGATGTAGATTGAGTCTTGATGGAACCAATAATACCATCCACATGTGATGAGGATGAAGGTTTGGATGGATCATTAGTGGCACGAGTAGCATTGGGAATCAACTTATATAAAGTACCAGACTGGGAATAAACAAAATCTAAGTACTGGGCTCAGGCAATGGCTTCTTCTTCGGTAAATACACCACCCATAGAGACATCACGAGAAATCGGGGATAAAAGTGATTTGGTAAACCATTCTTCCAATATTTGGTTAGGAATGACCTCTTTGATCAACCTTCGTCGTCGTCTCCACTCATGAATATGGTCAGAGATGTGCACGGAGTTAGTCTGACGAAGAGAATTCAAGAGTTCAATACCCGTCTTTTATCGAATGGGTAGTTGAAAGTGTGTGAGGAAGGACATGGAAAGGGAGTTGAAGTCTTAGAAAGAACTACGCGGTAGTTCTATATACCACTTGGTTACTAAGCCCGTAAGTGTTCGATGGAAAAGACACAAACGTATGGAGTCATCCATTAAGGAGTTTCATGAACACCATAAATGGAAATTCATTACATGATTATTTGGGTCTTCTCCAGCTTTGCCGTCAAATTTCAGAATATCAGAAGGGAGTTTAGCTAGAATCACTGGCCAGAAAGGGTAATGTAATATAGGATCATTGGTTAACCGAGAAAAGTCTTGGAGATCCAGAGTAACAAGAAATGGTAGTTGTTGGTTAACTTGTGGGTCATACTGGTGTGGCATAGGGACACCAGTAGGACTGGACAGTAGGTTAGGTGGATAATTGTAACTAGTGGGTCCTCCTACATAGGGTTGTTGCTGACCAGAATACACAGAATTCGAGGGGGTTTGAGAAACATGTGCGAGCGGAGGATAACCAGATGGGTTTTGAGGATTATAAGTTGGATTTGGTGTTTTCCCATAGGTGGGGTAAACACTTTGTCCATAAGGAGAATATATATTAGTTCCTTGAGAAAGAGGAGGTTGTTGTAGACCTTGAGGATTATGTCCCCCAGAGAACTGTGGGTTTCCCAAGAAAGGGATGTTCCATGGATTGGGCATTGTAGACATGTTCTATCCATAAGGTTGATGATGGGTCCTATCTTGATACTTCCCTCCAAATTGAGGTTGTCCTCCGAAAGGAGGTTTCCCCCCAACATGAGGTTGTTTCCCCCCAAAGGGAGGTTTCCCTCCGAACGGAGGTTGCCCTCTGAAGGGAGGTTTCCCCCCAAACAAAGGTTCCCCTCTGAAATGAGGTTGTCCTTCAAAAGAAGGTTACCCCACAGCATGAGGTGGAGTTACTGGAATTCAGGAACCAAACATAACTGACTGACCGATTCTGCTTAATGGATTAGAGTGACCAAGACCAGTCCCTCCGGGTTGTTGTATAGGTATAGAAATTCTGGGTATAACTTGGGTAGTATTGACAATGAAATAATTCAATGCTTTGTACCTAAGGGGAAGTGATGAAGAAGGCCTAGATGATAGTGGTGTACCAATGGGATCTTTTCTAACCACCACTCTACTGGTGGAAATAGTCGGAACATGAGGGACCATCGTTGAATGGGCCATCTTGATAGAAATAGTGGAACTTGGACCAAAAGACTGCATGTTCGAACCAATGGATGATGTGGTTGAAATAATGGTTGTACTAGTAAAGTGATCTAAAGGTACAATGTAAGTAACATATGTTTCGGTAATTTGAGATACAACAGGTATATCTTCACCTATTCCTAGGCCATAAAGATATTGCACTATGCGAGGTGTGCTTCGAAATACGTCAACAGTCCAAAGGGGGTATCCGACTTGAGGGACCGAATGAGACCCAGTCGGAATGTCATAAGGATCAATAACAACAATTTCTCTAGCTGAATTAAGCTGGAGAAAATGCCTCTCATATCCTGCAGGAATGTGGAAAGCCTCTAGAGAATTTGAGACAATTCGAAAATTTTCTAAAGAGGTGGAAACTTCCTCCCGTGAGGTTATAATTTTGTGAACCTCGCTCTGTTGAGGAGATCCCTTCGTAGAATGAGGGGGTAAAGGAGTAGAATCTCCCATATTTTCTGGGGGAAGTCCTTGTACCCTACATGAACGACGTAGGTTGTATCCCTAAATCCCTATTTTCTGGGTGTGTTGTAGGTTGTATCCCCCCATTGCAATGAGTGATTTTGATGCATAAAAAGGCTAGGCTAGTGCCTTGTCAAGACCAAGGTGTCACCATGTCAATTAGAACAAACATTGAAACTTCACATGGGTTCCACGTGGCAGTAATAGAGGTGTTCCCTATGCAAGCCCGAGATTTTTGGAAGGTCATACCTTTTGTCCCAAAGATCGTATTTGAGTGAAATTATCATGATTGGAAAGATCTTGATGAGAAGAATAGGATGGAGTTGTAATAGAGAATATTTAAGGTTGATATAAGAAGCGAAAATTTAATACCCTATTCCTTAAAAGTTTCTTAAGGGGTCAGGTGTGTTACAAAGTGGTATCAGAGCAGGTTACAACACTAGGCCTGGATGGGCCAGAGATCAGTCCTAGGACTGGCATATCAAAATTTAGGTGATCCTGTTGAAAGGTGTTTCTACCTTTAAAGGATTTTTTATTATCTACATTAACTTCCTGAGGAGAAGGACTGCAAACTAAAATTGTAAATTGAAAACCCTGGTTGGATTTTAACAAGGGGAAATTATATTTTCCCTCTGTTAAAATGATGACTACTCTTACAAGGGTAGGAATATGTTGATAGGCACTATTGGTAAAACTTGAATGTAAATGGCAGTGGTGGCATAAATTCTATTATGAAGTTGTCTGAGTCTAGACAAGGGGTATGAGATGGATTGTTTTGTTAAGTATAATAATGTCTATCTGCTAGGGTAGACAGAGTATCTTGTAATTAATATGGTTGATTATATAAGGGTTAATACCTTTATGGAAAATTCCTTCTGCTTAAAGGAAATTGGTATGGATCGATATAATTCGTAGCAGTAATAAGTATTGATTTAATAAAATATTAAACCATGTATATGTGTATGATCCCTCATGATAAAAGGACGGATGTAAAATGGGTAAGGTCGGTTTATTTAACCTATAGTGAATGAAAATGTGTTGGAAAAGTAGGATCACGGAGCAATAAAATAAAACAAATGAAGAAATAAAACATAGAAGATACATAATACAATAGAGACACAAATATACGTGGTTCACCCAGTGTGGGCTACGTTCACGAAAGAAATTTCTTGGTCCTTCCTTATTATTACCCAACACAATGAAGGGATACAACCTACAACACACCCAATGTGGGGGGGATACAACCTACAACACACCCTATTTTCTGGGTGTGTTGTAGGTTGACAATAGTGGGGGGGAAATCCCCCACACCCACACGTTAGGGAATGGGGTCCAATCACAGCTGAAATAAACCTCTGAATCAAGAATATAATCAAGTTCCACAACCAACAAAAAGGTTGTTATAGAATAACCTAGTTAAGAAATTAAAAATGAGTCCTTTGGATTGTTGCTATACGTCCTCAGAGAGGTAAAGAGGTATGAACACATGAGAAATTTTATGATGCTCATGAGTATAATAATATAATGTATCTACATATTAATTGAAGGATGAGTCTATGCATGTGAATACAAATGGCAGGCAACTGGAATACATCTGCATTGTAAGCATGGGTAAAGTGCTTGGGGTACGAGGATATGTCGAAATGCATATGACAAAGATTGAACATGCACATAAAATGCATATAGGATTATTATAGTTCATTATTGGATGTAAAATATGGTTATTTCATGGATCATATGGTTAAATGAATTGTTGATTATGTATGTAGTAAAGGAAGTGATGAGACATTTCTAGATGACCAATGGGTCAGGCTGGCATCGAAAGGAGGATGGAAGACATAGGAATATGGCTTGGTGTGCTCAATTTGTAGTGAGAGGGAATATGAAAAAAAGGATTCCCTTGATAAAAAGGTATGTTGAACAATAATGGTTTGAGGCATGAAGAGAAGTTTGATTAGTTGTCTTGTTTCCTGGAGCACTGCTGAAATTGCCAATATTGTATTTTTGGATAGTTTCATACTTGTATAGCGTTTTAGGAAAGAGTGTTGTCTTGTTGGATGTTGTCATATGGAAAGGGAAACATAGTTATGAATATGTCTGTGAGACTTTCCATGTGAATATCATGTGGATGACTATAATTTCTCTTTAAATACGACTAATACTAATATTAGATAAACATGAAAGAACAATATAAAAATGCTCAAGCATATCTAGAAACTTTTTCCTCATCTCTCTCCCTCTGTCTAGTTCTGATGTTCATCCTATACAACTCCTTTGTGTACTCTTTGACTATCATCCCTTTATGTCTCAGGTTCTGCATCTTCCTGAACATATTAATTTGATAATATCCCTTTATACATCTCGATTGGCTAAAGGTTTCTCTCCTCATATCCTTGGTGGAATTGTGTTGACTCTCTGTCATGCACACAGAGTACAAATTTGAGTTGTTTTGTCTCCTTCACCTAAAATCTATAGGAGAAAATCATCTCTGATACCACTTGGTACAAACCCCCCCTTCTTTCCTAGGGGTTGCACGACCTCTCAGTCTAGGGTCGATTAAGAAACTGGGTCCGATTAATCCTTCAAGCCTCTGCTAGACCCAAAACCCACTTACACAGGCCCTGTCTCCTAAGGAACAGGTCGTATGAGACCCACGAACCTTCTCTTGGACGTTGTTCAAGTCTCAACTTCAAAAAAGCTCTAACTCCTCCCTGCTAAGCCCTTCCTCCCTTGTGACCATGTCTGTGACCACACGCTCGAGTGAAAGGTGTGTCGTGATTTCACGTTTCGTGACCCTGGGAGCGTTGATACCTCAATTCACCCGATAGACAAAATTGTGATGACTTGAGATCTATGGTCCATATTTTCCCTTGATCGATAGCTACAATCAATTCTGTGTTTTTTGTTTCATGACTTCGGAGTTCCCTTGTCTCTATTCTCCTGATAGCCAAAATCGCGATGCTTCAGGTATGAGGGTCCATATCCTCCCTTGATCCGACAGTCACGATGATTTTGTCACTTAGCGTTTCGCGAAGTCGAAATACTTGTCACCTCCAATATTTTGATCCCCGAAATGTCAATATTTCACCCTGGACAATCAATGGTCCAGATCTTTCCTAAGTCCAACAGCTCAGATCAAGTCGTGGTTTCACGTCTCGCGAATTATTGGTGCTCTACTCTTTGAATTCTCCCAAGTGTGAGTCAATGAAATGTTGGTCATTCGCCATGTGTCCCTCCTGATGGAGGGTTATTATTATCTTGTGTTTGGATCAAACAACTGAGCTCTCTCCTCCTTTGGGCTTACTCCTTCCTCAGGTTTAGAAGGTTTTCTGGCTGTCCAAAGGTTATGAACCTCTGCTCCTTTGACAGGTTTGATTATTGGGCCTCCTTAACACTTATGAAAAGTGTTACCCCTCCTGAGCTTTGTCTTTTAAGGACTTTTATTTCCCATGCACTCCCGGCGCTTTGAAAATTTTGATGACTCAGATACGAAGGATTTCTCAAAGAGACATTCTTCTCGCCCTCCTGGCGTTCTCCTTTTCTGTCTCTTCAACTTCTTGTAAAGTCCCTTCGACACTTAATCGAATCTTGGATCTATGCACTCCTTGCACCAGATCTTTACACAAGGTTCGGATTCGTGTGGATGACTTTGCACACCTTGCAACAGTCTCTTTGTACTCCTTGCAAAGGGAAGGTTTTGTGTTATCTCTTCTTATCTTTGGAATAAAAATAGATTATGTCACGCACTCCTTGCGTTCTGTGAGCACACCTTGCACTACGTTCTCATAAGAGAAACAATTGAAACTTATCCTCACATTCACAGTCTCATCTACTCATATGAGGTCCATTCATTCACTCATGAAAACACAAATACAATGAATTGTAAGCAATTTTAACACCATACTTTGAATCAAATTTCCTTTGTTCTATTCATAAGTGAAAATGATTACAACTGAAGTAAAAAACAACAACTGAAACTCCAATTTCCTGCTAACTTGAAGCTAACATCTACCCTGCAATCAGCCTCATTTGGGCGTACAAAACCTTTATATATCAGAGGGATATTAGAGTTTCCCCATTAACTATGTGTCTACTCTAAGACTATCCTATGACTATCTTGGATAAATCGCATTCCAGAGTCATAATGGAAACTCTCGCTCCACTTGGGATTATCTGAACATGCCTCAAAGGGTAATTTCAGCTCTGGGTTCAAGCGTGCCTCAAGAGATAAATTCTTGCACTGAGTTAAGGTGGATTTCAAATATCTGTTGCAACTGTCAATGTTGGCTTCCGTACAGATTCCTTGATGTTGATGGGTCTTTCTCTGCGTGCTTTCCAATGATGCTCTTGCATCATGAATCAACTAAGGAGATAACAAGACCTATTACTAGCTTTGTGAATGTATTTATTTCCTTCATTGAATTATTTCCTGGAAACTTAGCATTCAATTTTGGACATTGTCACTGAATTTTGAGTGTGATTTATGCAATGTGAATGTATTTATTTCCTTCATTAAATTCTTTCATGGAAACATAGCATTCACTTTTGGACATGGTCATTCAGTTTTGGACATGGTTTATGCAATCTTCTTTCTTTGTGTATGAAGGTGGAATGTCATTCATCTATGTAAAGGATTGCAATCTAACAAAATAGAGGTGTGCAAAGTAATAAATGCATGAAATGGAAGAAACAAAGAAACATAAAATTACATAAACGTATTGAGTATCCTAGCAAATGGATTCAAGCTATTCCATGATCAAGGGTTCTTCAATCAAACTTACAATATTAAAATAATCAATCCATGACATATATATGTGATGCAAATAGTTATTTCATCATCCATTCTCTAATAGTGAAACCTTTTTCATAAAAAAACTTACCAATGAATTGGAATATGAGAGAGGCAAGCAAGCATGGGTACCTGAGACAAGGAAGACTTCATCCAAACTAAAGAAAAAATGGAATCGTTGAACCATGAAAAACAATAAAGTCGAACAAGAAAAGTAGTTTTTATAGGTGAAAAACCTTTTCTGGCACACAAATCTGGAGTTGAAGACCCTTGATCCATCAAAACAAGTGAGTTTTTGTTGGATAACCATATATACAAGATTTTCAACTACAATGTAATGGTTTGAATGTGGTTGATGAAAGATAAAGGTTTCTAGGGTGTTGCCTATTTAGGGTTTTGGGAATGGAAAATTTTCCTTTCTTTGGTTGTTTGTCTCAGACAGTCTCCATTTTCACTATCTTCAATGAACCTAAAACAAAGAAAAAAATTCTCAGGCAATCTCCATTTGAATTGTCTTCAATGAACCTAAAACAACGAAAAACATTAACGCTACTTAAGAACTAGGCAAGAGAATGGCAGAGTATCCAGTCTTGGAATAGAGATCACTTAGATGGATATCCAGTTGGAATAATGTACAAATTAGTTGTAATAGGTTGGCAGAGTATCCAGTCTTGGAATAGAGATCATTTAGATGGATATCCAGTTGGAATAACGTACAAATTAGTTGTAATAGGTTGTCATTGGAACCACGAGAATTTATTGTTGGAATAAGGTTATGAGTTAGTTGTAGGGTGTCTTATCTATTATCAGAATTAATTCATGGATCTAGAGAATTCTACTATTTGTATAAATATGTAACTGGTGTGAAGTAATGATATATGAGAAATGTATTATTCTCTATTTTCTATTTTGGTATCAGAGCGTTTATTGACTTAAATCCCTCACAGGATGGCTAGGAAGGTGTGAAAGAGATGTGAGGTTGGTCCTATGTACATAGATTAGTATAGGTGTGTGTGGATTTATAGTGTGTGATAAAATATTGTTGTTTGTTTATGCTGCAGTCATGAGTGTATGCTCAGATAGTTATCGAGGTCATTCAAAGCATGGTACCTAGGCACATTATAAATATGGTCATGGCAGATCAGCAGTTAAAGATTTCCAAAGTTGGATGGACCATGAAAATAAATAATTTACTTATTAGATTGCAAATTTATTGAGTGGTGTGCAAATATGTGGTGAAAGTGTGTTATGTTTTATGTATATTTATTATTTGCAAAATTCAATTAATGCAGAACCACAAAGAACACTCCAATTATCGAATAGACTAACATAATTAAGTGACTGGTTCTTGACATGGTGTGGTGTGGAAAGAACCTATAGTTGATTTAGTTATGTCTAAGTGTGTTATACTTGAGAGCATTAGTTACAGGTTGTTCTTAATAAGGTCAATCTCATGTGACCCGTTATTTTTATGCCAAGTCAAGTTGTATAATTGATTGTTGAAGATATTTTGTATTTAGAATGCTATCCTATATAACTAGTTAATATCACAGAGGATCGTGTAGGGTGGCAGTTCCATAGAATGATTCAGTATTAATATTTTCCTTCGGGAGGTCAAGAAGCATCAGTTTTACAAGTACATCAATGATGGTCAGAAGCATTTGTACTTTAAATGAGTCAAGTGGGAAGCTCTAAAGCGTGGTGAAGAAAAGAGCATCAAAACCACACAAAAATTAATATTGTAATTTTTTATTTAGTATTGTAAGTTTTATAGAATTTACATCTAAGTGTGTTGTGTATTGTAGAAAACTAATTTCTCCATTAAAGGGTGGAGTTGGAATAATGTAGAAATTAGTTGTAATAGGTTGTCATTGGAACCACAATAATTTATTGTTGGAATAAGGTTCTGAGTTGGTTGTAGGGTATCTTATCTCTTATTAGAATCCTAAATCCACAATTCACAGATCTAGAGAATTCTACTATTAGTATAAATATGTAACTGATGTGAAGAAATGATTTATAAGAAAAATATATTTTATGTGTGTGTGAAAAATCCTTCTTCTATATTTTCTATTTTATCCTCCTTGGACTTTACCAGACAACCATGATGTGAATGTTGATATCATAGATTAGTGTTGACTGGGCAAAGTGAAAATCAGTGTAACACCTAGAGGTAGAGAAAGATGTATAGAGAAGGATGTATATTAGGAAAATAGTGTGAGATGACTTATTGACCTCATTGTGCTACCAAGATCAAGATGAAAATATCTAAAAATATCTAGAGAGTGGCTTTAACACCCAAGGATTATTGCAATCCATGTGAATATTACTCACCTTTCTTGAATGGGTGTGGGAGTTCAAAAGCTAGGAATTTTTGAAGGTGCTTGAAACGCTTGATGAAAGAGGCTTTATTCCAGTAGCTAGGGTTTTCTAGAATCACTTCAAACCCTTCATGGCCAAGACATTCTTTTATTTCCAGTTTATTTAGGCTATGTAAGTGAAATAAATATTCTCCATTTTCATCATATATCAGGTCATGAATGTTGGGTAGATCACCTACCCCTCTTACTTGTCTAGGGCCTAGAGTTACTCTGATTTGTTTTTTCATGAGTAGTGTAGGAGTGTCACCATATCGAGTTTGTTCACATAGATTTTTTCCATTACAAGGTAGGATTTTGATGGTTGAATGTACTAAGTCAATATTTTCTTGAACACCAAGAACTTATCTAAGAAATTAGTGAAGGAAGAGCCACAAAGTCTCATCGTTCAAAGGATTTTTTCTCTCCTATAGAATATTTCTGCATACTACACATATCCATATTGCATAAAAAATCATTATCAATTTATATTTTTTCTACAGTGTGTCCTTTCCCAATGTCATCCTCTTTAGAAAAATATTATCTAGAATCTATAGCTAGATCTACCATTAAAATGGGTTAGAGGGGTGGAGGAAGATATTCACCTTGTGAACTATTATGAAAACTCATTCCCAAAATATGAAATCTTTGCTAACTACTCTAGTATTTCTATGTTGGTGGAAAGGCTCTGTATAGCCTTGGGGGATAAAGGGTCCAATATAGTGCTAATCCAAACTTAGGAAAAGTGGTTCATTTGATAATATGGCAGAAGGTACTATGGTTCCACAATGTGGTACCTTTTTGCAAGAGTACTATTATAATATAGATCATTCTTTGGGGGATGATCAACAAATATATTTGGAAGGAGACAATGGAGATACTATGTGAAGAGCAAAGACATCTAGTTTTGGGGTCTTGGAAGAATTAATTCTCGAAACTATGAAGCCTTCTCAATAATCAATTTTTTTGTTCCATGATTTGGATGATGGAAAGGATAGGGTTTCAGAGGTAGGATATGGTGGTTTTATAGGTGGGAAACTGGAATTACAACAATTGTAAGGAAAAACATGGATGAAGGAGGTGAAGGGAAAGAAGAGGCAAAATGTGGTGAAGAATGAGGGAGTGGAGTTTCCTTGGTGTTTGTTGAAGATGTGGATTATTTGGGAGAAAAGACTCTAGTAGGAAAATTAATGGATCACTTGAAGTTGGAGCAACTTGGTAGTTGGATTCAATAGACATCAGGCCCCATTCTTGGTTATATTCCATCCTTTGACCTTCATTATGGGGGTTGGTTATGGTTCCTATTCAATTATGAGGAAGAAGCTCTATGAATTCTTAAAGGAGCATGGTACATAGATAGTTCATTCCTATCTATGAAGCCATGGAATCCTTTATTTGATTCTAAAGATGAGTTAATGGAGAAAATTAAATTCTAGGTGAACTTACCCACCTTACCCATGTAGATCTAGATAGTACATGCCCTAATAGTTATTGGAAATTTTCTTGGTAAGACACTTCTAATTGATGATAGTTTTTTTACTAGTAATGTTAGGTCTATGGAGATATTCCTAATGGAGATAGATGTCAATCTTAGTCTTTATGGGTGGTCAAAAGTATTCCCAAATTGTCGTGATCGGAAAATATCATTTAGACGCACAAGGTGCCATGCCTATGGCCATGTGCACAAGGAGTATGAAAATGTTTTCTTCAAAAAGGTTTGGCGAAAGAAGGAGATCCCATTGAAAATTAAGGTAGGGAGGGTAATTATGTCGACCAGATATAAAGGGAATATGCTCAGGACAAAATCTTGGAAATTTGTGTCTCTGTCAATGTACTAAATGGAAACATTTAGGAGATGGGGGACAAGATAGTCAATGAGGACATGATTAGAGTCGTTATATAAGTCAGAACTTCTAGGCGATTTCCTATATATATTTGAATTCCACCTTTATTTCTCTCATTCCAAAAGTGGGTTATAGGCGTATCTCCCTATGCAACTACATTTACAAAATTATTTCCATAGTTATTGTAGTGATATTGAAGATTGTCCTCTCAGAAGTAATCTCTCCTGAGAATTTTGGCTTCCTAGAATAAATTCATATACGTGAGACTATAGGATCATCAGAAGAGGAACTGCACACTATCAAAACCTCACACATGCCAACAAAAATGATAAATCTAGATCTTTCTAAGGAATATGATAAGGTCTCATGGTTGTAACTTTTCTTACTCTTAATTCACATAGTTTTCTCACTTCTTTTGGTCAAGTGGATTATGGGATTTGTGACTATGGGGGGATACATGTAGAGTAAAGGGGGAGAAGTAGAGGGGGATGGCAGATAATCCAATGGGGAGGGTGAGGCAATATGAAAGGGGGGAGGTGAAGAGGTGATGGAGAGACAAATAAAAGAGGGAGATAGGTAAGTTTAGTAAAGCAACTGGTGCTAACACAACACGAACTAAAACAAGCTTCACAACTAGTGAAAATATTTCATGAGAATCAATAACTTCCTTTTGAGAACACCATTTTTCTACCATTCTTTCTTTATACCTTTCGACTTGATCATCGACACCCTTTTTCAATTTGTAGACCCACTTGCAGTCGAAAACCTTCCTGTCCTTTTGAAGTTATACTAGGTCCCATGTTTTATTCCTCTCTAAGGAATCCATTTCTTATTGCATAGATTTTTTCCATTGATCACTTTCAAATACCTTAATGCTTCCTGAAAAAAACTAGGTTCTCCATCAATAGAAACCAAAGCCACAGATGAAACATAATTGTCATACCTTGTAGGAGGATTCTTGACTCGTGTATATCTCCTTAGAGATGGTTGAGGCATATCCTCAGTTTCCTGGATATTTTCTACATCTTCATCTTCTTCTTCTGGAACTTCTTCATGCTCCTCCTTTTCTGAATATGGTTGAGTTTCCAACTGAATATTTTGAACTTTCGGTACATGTTCTTTTCTCGCTTCAACATCTACCAATTCTAATTTTAGGTGTGAGGATTCATCGAATACTACATCTCTACGTATGATGAGTTTGTTGGAAGTAGGATCCCACAATCTGTACAACTTAAATCCATCACCATAACCAACAAATGCACATGTCTTTGATATAGGATCTAACCTACAATGTTTATCTTTAGAAATAAGAGCATAAGAATCACAACCAAATATTCTCATATTTGAAAAATCACGCGAACGGCATGTCCATACCTCTTATGGAATATTACAGTTTATTGCAGTTGATGGTGACTAATTTATTAGAGAGAATGTCGTAAGAACAACTTCTGCCAACAATTCTTTCTGCAACTTGGAATTATTGAGCATGCTCCTTGCTCTCTCTAGAAGAGTCATATTCATGTGTTCAACAACACCATTATGTTGAGGAGTATAAATCGTGGTATTATGTCTTTCGGTCCCAACTGTTAGATTACTAAGAGGGGGGTTGAATCAGTAATAGTGAAATTATAATCCTTTTTATCCAAATTGATCCAAGTGTTATATCAAAGTAGTATTATTATCCAATAATGAGAAATAAGAAAAGAACAATCACACACATACACGGTACACCAATGTTTTGCAGTGGAAACCCAAATGGGGAGAAAACCATGAAATGCTTTTTTCTTATATGTCTTGAAAAGAATTAAAATTCATTGGAAGCACCAACTTCCTTTGTTTTCTAGTTGAAACTAGAAGGAGGCTACAACCCCTTTTGTTCTCTAGCTACAACCAGAAATATGTTGCAACCCCCTATGTTCTCCTGATATAACCGGAAGGGGCTACAACCACCATATTCTCCGGAAAAAAACGAAGGTGGCTACAACCACCTTTCCTTCCTCTGAAGTAGAAGTAGAGATGATGGAACCCGCATCGATAGTTCAACGTGATATATCTTTGTTAATAGCCTATACCCGATAAATCCTGAACCATTCTCCAATATATACCTCAACCTGTAATCAACACATTGCCATAAACAAATTGTCAACCATGCACCAGCATACTCAAATAACTTTGTAATCAGCACGTACCATAAACAAGTGCATAACCATGTACAAAGTATGTACCATTCATGTTTCAACTACTCATCAACTATTGACTCATCAGTATGTACCAGCATCATCAACTATACACCTCATGCTTGTCGTAACTCATCAACTACTTGTCTCAATACATGTACTCAACATGTACCTCAGCAAAATCCCTCATCAATTTCATCATCCAAATCTGGATTTTATCTTTGTAATAGACCTGATGTATAAGCAGTAACATTCACCACAAACCTTCATAACTTTAACAAACAGAGACTAGCATTTTCATCAAAGCTGGTTCTTTAGTCTCACATTACTGGTTTTGGATTAGTCAACAACCCTAACTTGAAGTAATCATAACTTTGAACTGTAATGTATAAGTGCGACTAATACAATGTTCTTGAGTGTGTTTAATGCAATTCCCTCTAGGTTTCACTACTTGGAACCTCTCGGAAAATAATTATAGAGAAAAAAGTAAGCCTGCTAGCGAGATTATGTCTTATTCTAGAGGCTGACAGCAAGCGTTCCCATACCAGGAATATTTGTTGAATTTATATGAACTTGTTAAAAAACGTACTACATAATGTACCCTAAAAAATTGTTTTCAACTGAATTTTGATCTCTTATGAAGAAGTTATGACATAATTACCCGAAACACATGATTTTGAATAGTTTAAGGACTGGCCACAAAACCTATTTTCCACAGAGTGTAAATCCAAAATACAATGATCCACAGCATGAATTTTTTTACCACAGATACTTGAATGTTTTCTCAATGGATAGAAATTTCCATAGTCACGAATCATTATATAAAAGCGTTATAGCAAAATGGTGAGGATGACTTTGTAAATGCTTACCTTACCTTAAGAAGCACCATCAAAAGAATTCATCTTCCCTCGTTTCGTATGCTTTTTCTTCACCTTCCCTCTGAATTTCAGATTATATATCCTTGTTTACCTCGAGCATATAGATATTCAATATTCTTAGGGTCTGCGATTAAAATGAGAGGAAGCCTTTCCTCTTATTTATACTCTCCAAGTAGCTTCCTTAAAAGAAACATCTTCTGGGTCACTTGGCTTACTTTCCTTATTTTAGGGTTAACCCACTTCTAATTTCTTCATTAAAATTTATTATTGAAATAATTTTATTTTGTATTCACTTTGAATTATAATGCACTCATTACTTTACTTGTTACCTTTTAAAGAATCTCTTAAACCACTTTGACCACTTTGACCTTTTGGGGCTTCACAGATGACATGTGAGAGTCCGTAACCGTAAGACCATAAATCTCAAGCCAGGTGAGGTTATTGTGTGATTCCATACCAAAATGGAATGACATGTGACCTCCATATGAAATAATTATTATTTGAAAATATATCATAACTCATACCATTTATCCATCAAAACAAACTTGGGTCCATTACCCAATTACAGGGGTCCTCAACTTCTCATGGCCATAACTCTTTTGTGGTGAGGAGTTATGTGACGTTCCATACCACTAGAAATGGAATGAAAAGAAACTATCCTATATGGATAGTTTACCTAAAAATTAGATCCTTCATCTCATTTATTCCACAATTAAGCATGGGTTATCTTCATAAGCGTCTTCACGTGAGGGCTTTCACCATAAAGGGGACCACTTTGGAGTTCATCCATATTTAATTCTTATCAACCATGACAAGACAATAATGGAGTCATCTTTACATCAAGACAATCTTGGGTCCATTACCCAAACCTTGTGTTGCAAGGCTTTCTTCAAGGGTTTGACATCAATGACAACCAACCTTAGTCAACAATCTCCCCTTTGGCATTGATGGGAAACACTACGTCACCGATCACGAATCCTTATCACTCATGCTCCCACGGAACCATGCTACCTCTTGTCCTTTGTATCGATAAATTTTCCTATGTCCTAATAAATACGATAAATCTAGTCCCCACAAGACCATTACCTCTATCCTCGCATCGATAAATCTACTCCTTGGACAATGCCTTTGTCCTATAGCATTATGATAAATCTCTCCCCTTTGTCATCAATGTAAAATGTATCTTTTCCATCTAGGGTTTTACCCACAGTGAACTATCCATCTTATGTTACTTCCTCGATGTACATTTAAGACATATGAATAAAGCATTCAAAATAATTCAGCATTTAGACATAAATAACTCAAGTCTGGTGAAGATATTCAGACTTCCTGGTAGGAAGTAGTTTTACAGCAAAGATGTCGCCATATTTTTTGTTCCCACATACTCAACTCGATGTTATTTTCTGCTTGTTTCACGTAGAAAGTGATACTTGATTGGAATAATACTTGCGTCTTGGGAGTGCATCAGTGGGTTTGAGATAGTGATAGCACTTGTATTATCACAATATATTAGAGATGGACTCATCATGCACTCAACTTGTATACATCAGAAGTTTGTTTCATCGAACATGTGGCCTGTATGTTTTACTAGCGCAATATACTCTACCTCGGTGTAGATAGATATCTTGATTATTGTTTCTTTCTTAGCAATGATAGAAAACACTCACCTAAGAAGAATGCTTCTCCACTGGTGAGTCGGTCATCGATACTGTACACGCCCAATGCATGCAGTGTAGGCAATGAGGTGATGAATATTTTCCTTTTTAGATACCATAGTCTAGGTGGATATGGAGACCTGGAGCCCAACTTTTCAAATGGCTCAAAGTGGGTTTTACATTACATTTGGCAATTTACTATTTTAGCGGTTTTAACCAGGGGCCATTTTGAGGGTCTAGATGAAGTTTTTTTTTTATCAAGGTTCTCAATGATAGCGAAAGGAATTAGTGAGCCCCAAAATGAATCTCCTCGTGATACTTTTCCAGCAGTATACCGCGCCCTCATGAGTAGTATGCAAAGTTACGACCAAAGGGAGGTTGATACCAACTTACCAAACAGAAGGGCCCACATGACTTTTAAACCATCTCCTAGGGTTAGATTTTGGATGTCTAGGACTTTTGGCATTCCGTCTATTGTAAAAGGCCTTAGGAGCCTCATTGTAATGATCTTCTTACTTGAATCACGGTAAGCCGAATCCTATCTCTTCTTTCGGAGATGAAACAGTTACCGATGTGAGTCTTTCACTCTGTATTTTGATCTCTGTACATTTCTTTGATTAATAGAAATCATGTATTACTATATATCTGTGTTTTGATTAATAGAAATCATGTATTACTATATATCTGTGTTTATGGTTGCATCTCTGATACATTTCTGTTATATTATTGAATATCTGCAATATCTCTGTGCATTTCTTTATTATATCTCCGCTCTCATTTCATGCCGAAAATAATCCGGATCATACCATAATCCAAACTCTTATTTTCCTTTGAGATATATGAAAATCCTCTTTACTGCTAATACATGTGATTCTTTTGGTGCTACTTGAAATCGTGCCACCTATTGTAATGTACCTCAAAATTTACATAAAAAAAAAAAAAAAATTGGGTACTTTGAGTTGATTCTGAGTCTCAAAGCTTTCAGTCATTCTCCAACCATAATGTACAACAGTCTTATTGTCTTTTAATTCTCTATCCTATTTTAACATATAGTCGCCTATTCCTATTTCGATATTGAGTTATACATGAACACAAGTACATAAATAAGGATATTTTGTTCCATTGAAACTTAGAACTATCCACCGTTTTAATTTCCAAAACCCACTTTATGATGTGGATATGTAACTACTTAGAACCACTATTATATTAGTGTGATGGTCGTAGATGTAATGCCTTATAACACTCATTCTGAAACAATATTATAAGGTCTAAAGAAGAGGTTAATATTATTTAGAAATACCCTTAACCAAATACTGTTTGGGTATAATTCAAACACTAATCTACACAAATGAATTAAAGTGCACAGAGGCTAAACTTGAGAAGGTTATGATTACAATCGTGCTACTAAAAAAATTCTCGGTAATTAACGACATTAGGCTATCCACTTAGGATGGTTAATGCAATGGTAGTTAGGTATTCATCACTAATAATGGGCCGCTTTGATATGCGAGGGTACCCATCAGGGAGACACGAACTCCTCTTCCCCATTTGGTCTAAGAGGCACATGGTTTGGCACGATGGCGAAGGGTATGGAACCCTCCATTACAGTTAATTATTTCATCGGCCCCTTTCTAATTACATTATGTTCCTTAATCATATTATTTTTGTTGGATATATTTTAATGTTTCACATTACCTTGTGCAGGTGCGGTCATGCTGAAGCATGGGGACACCCTCTTCACTCCTTCAAGAGGTATTCGGGTTCCAAATATAGTACCCCTCCGTCTAAGTTATTTCAAGTTTACATGAACCGATGGTCAAAAACTTTGAATACTTTTAGTTCCAAGTTCTGTATTAGTTGTTCAAGGGTACGCCCTAAATTGTATTAATAATTTGGTATTTAGAAAGCACGCCAAGCTTGTGCCTGGTTGGATTTGTGATAACTAGACAGTTTTTCCATTTAAGTAATATGATCATCATGTATTGAGTTATTTTGTTATGGAGATAAATGGAGTAACGGGTTCTAATCTATCACTTTCTGTGTTTAACATCCTCCTCTATATTTCTGAAAAAACCGGTTTGTCATCACAGAGTTGAATTCTTTTCCTAAATTATTCTAATTAATTTCCAGAATTTATCTTATTATTGCTTACAAAGTCAATCCCAATATAATATAGCTATGAACAATAGTGTGCCTAAACTAGCACAGTATTAAGTGCTCCTAAGGGTTTGTTTTCCACCGGAATCGTGTGATTACAATCATGACTTCTAGGTTTCTTTTATGCTCATGCACTTATTCCTGATATAAAACTAGTATTGGCAGGAGTTTTAATTTGAGTCTCAACCCACCCACTCGTAGTTCAACTCAAGCCGGTTGCATAAAATGTTTTCGTGGGAAACATATGCCTATGGGATTCCATCTAGATTTTGGGGTTTTTAATATATATATCTATTGGAAATAATACAGGAAAATATATTTGTCTGATTGAGATTATAGTAGATCGGGACTTCTAGAATTCATATTTGTTTTATTTTATTTTTTTCATGTGATTACTTTACTCCTTTATACTAGATACATTGTCTTGCCCCGATTAAACATAAAAACATTTTGGCTTCTCTTATGCAATTTACCACTTACCTTTTGTTTTCTATTACAGCTATTAATCAAGCATTTTATCAGTCTACTCACCAGAAATAAATAGCATTGTTCCTACGACAAAATTCTATTGTTATATTGTAGGTGCACCTTTAATCAACAGAGTCATCATTAATTTACTATCACCACCATACTGATGTACATATACTCCAATTTTTGTAATGGGATCTGGGGAGTTTTCTGAATTATTTTCCTACGTATATGTTTATATATATCTATCTAGTTTTTCGGATTCTTTTGTAGTCAGTTTACTCCAGCATCATTGTACCGCTTATACAGAACGCCCATTATATATGTTCATAATATATTTGTGCAAGTCTATATACATATCGATTAATACTTTAGTGATATAGGGTGTATTTACTTTGAATTTGGACTTGTATAATCACTAGAGGAGGCTCACTCTATACTATAATCATCTACAGGAAATATAATCCACCGTAGATATTGGTACGCGTGGCTTCAATCACTTATGCAAACAATTTTATTTTCATTTTGCTCAACAGAATTAATTAAGAAGATAGATGTAGTATGTAGTTCATTCTATTATGAGATTAGTAACTTCTACAGAACTTGTCTTACTGTTTAATACATTCAATGACTTAGTAATTACTCAGCATCACGTCTAAATAAATAAGACCATTTCTAGCTAACGACTAGGATGTAATGGATGGATCTTTCCCCAGTACAGTATTCAACCAGAAATTCATTCATAGAAGTAAACAGATTGAAGCACATGACATTTAACTAGGATAAGGTAGAGTAGCATATCTGAATCAAATTTGTGGGAAGCCAAAGGGAACAACCATGTTCCTCCCAACCGTAGAACAGGGAAGCCAATCTACTTGCCCGATTCACCCCCTAGCCTGACCATGAATCCATGAGGGCGAATTGAAATCTCTTCTCCAGCAATGTCCTTCAATTCTAGTAGAATCCTCTTGCCTCACACTCACACAGTAGTGCTCATAAAAGCAAGAAGAAAAAAAATCAATAGTCTCCTTTCCCAGCATACTTGGCAGTGTCCTGCCTCCTCACATATGCTATTTATTAATTTGCCTAGGACTTTTTCCCTCCCTTGGGAATTTTCGCAGCTTTCTAAATCCTTGATTTTCAGGGGCTGCCAATGGCCAAATCACTGATTTTCCACTTGTAACAATCATCCCAAAGGTAGTTCCAATGTGTTCCCCACTCATGGAGTCATGGTCAGCTAAATTTAACATGGTTGTTCCATTTGTCCCCCTGCAATCAATATAAAATATTATGTTTTCATACAAGTGTCATAGTCAAATAGTTAGTTGGTTCAAATCATGTCTTTTCCCAACAGTCATAATAATTAATTACAATCATCAAATTCGAAATTCAAAATTGCCATAAATGGCAAAAATTTTCCAAATTCGAATTTCACTAAAAACGGAATGAATTTTCAGTAGATTTAAATTTCAAAAATATTTTATTTTTATTTTTTTGGGACATCACACCTATCCAAATCCTTGCATTACATCTGGTCTGGATTCTATCACATATAGTAGGTTGCCAATCATTGACCTCTATTTCCTCTGATCTGTAGACTTCGAATCATCATCTTTGCTCAACTTACAACTGGTTTGCATGGGAGTGATAACTGGTTTGCAATCTTCCATTCCGAACCTTTTTAGAATTTCTCTAATATACTTGGTTTGAGAAATAAGAATTCCTTGGTTGCTTTGATGTATCTGAAGTCCCAGAACGAAGGATATTTATCCAAGTAACGACATTTCAAATTCATTATGCATGTCTTTTGCAAATTTCTGGCTTAACCTGTCATCATCAATACCAAAAATAATATCATCAACATAAACTTCAATTAATAAAATATTTGCTTGACTTACCTTGATGAAGAGGTTGTTGTCTACACTTCCTTTTCTAAACCCTGCCTGCTACAGATACTTATCTAGTCTGGAGTACCATGCTCTAGGAGCCTGTTTTAGACCATACAAGGCCTTCTTTAATTT